>JAPYZC010000671.1:0-43656 GCA_030522665.1 Ichneumoninae sp. A BG-2022a | reverse complement strand
AATGTTCCTTTATTTGCGAAGCTTCTTCTATGAGGAAGCATTTTCTGTATTGTTGGCTTCCTCATAGAGGAAGCTTCGCAAATAAAGGAACATTATGAGGAAGCCATATGAAAATTAAAATTTTCAACTTTTATGAGGAAGCCATATGAAAATTTAAATTTTCAACTTTTATGAGGAAGCTGTATGAAAATTTCAATTTTCAACTTTTATGAGGAAGCGATATGAAAAATTTAATTTTCAACTTGTTTTAACGTCAAAAATTATTTTAAAAGGTCATAAAATTATTTTTTACAATGTTGGACTTTTAAAAAATTTTCGGACGCTGAAAATGTTTTTTCTTCTTTTTTAGCGATCGACAGAATCTCGTAAAACTTCATTTCGGTGCAGGATCCGTCGTGCCTGAATATGGTAATACAGAGAGCTTATCTCAATAAAAGTCTTTCCAAAGGTTATGAATAATTTATGCCGAACTTCGAATTTTACCGTTTCCAAGTTAACAATTATTTCTAATGAAAAATGTAAGAGTGTGGGAGCAAAAAAAATCATGTGTTCTGATGCATCAACTGGGACATTCTCCGGCATTATGGAGAATAATAATATAAATGATAACAATATAATAATAATAACTGGTGCGAGCTATATTGGAAAAAATATTTTTTTTTATCAGCGGAGCGTCTGTGTGAGACTGAGTTGAATAATTATTGTTCGAAAGTTCAGAATCGACGATTCGCAGGATCGGAAGAAAAAGAAGAAGCTAACGAAGCGAAGTTGGATGGAAAGCAAGCATTTTTTTAACTTTTTTTTTTTTTAACGTCGAGGCGCTTCCCTATTAGTTAGCTTCGACGTTTCGGAAAAAAATGGCGACTCTCATTTCTCCCTTTTGGGTCATTGTTATCTGTCTCATCGTGAAATGTTTAATGCCGATGCTGTATCGCGAGAGAATGCGGTCGAGGGAGGTATAAAGAAAGCGAAGAAGAACCAAAAAACTCTCCAGGAAGTGAGAGTCGTGTCTATACTTCGGGTTCCCTTCGGCAAAAGTTTTTTTCAGCTCCGCAAAGCCGCAAGACGGAGGGACACCTTCAGAGAGAAAAGTACACACCGGAGAACTGTGGAGATGTTGGGGAAAAAAAGCTTGACGAGGCATACAATTATTAATCACGTTTTTTTTTATGCCATACGGTAAGAATCTCTACCGGTGGCTATCTTACACGAACTGTAAGAGATACATCATTTTCAAATGCTATAAAAACAACGATTTTCTCGAATACGATTGCACCCCAATATTCGTTTTAAATCACAGTACTATCTAGTTGTGATTTAACAAAAGTACTTTGGAACTAAAATCTTCCTTTTTTCGCAAACATTAGTTATCATTAATTATTATTATTAATTATCATTAATTATCATTAATTATCATTAATTATCGTTAATTATTATCAATTATTATTCATTTATTCCCGATGGAAGTCGAGCATAGCAAACAAGAAACAGCCCGACGAAATAAAGAGTACTTTTTTTAAGGGTTTACGTGCAGCCTATTTTGTTCGTGACATTCCGTTGGGTCAGGAGCGAAAACATCTGTACGTATTACAATAAAGGACCTCGGCAACGTTGAATATTGTTATGCCCAGTCGATACTTGGCTGAACGACGCCAGATGGCCGAGAGCATGAGCACTCCTTCAGATTGTTTCTCGCAAGTGCTCCCCTCGCCAACCGTTCCGATATATAAGAAGCTACGATCTTGTTTCTCACTCAGGGAGGAATCCTGGCGCCTATAGGTCTTTGCGAAAAGTTACCCATTGGCAGTGGCACAAACTCCAAGCGATTTAATGCATAAAGCTCTCGATGATTTCTCTACGGTGTTTACTTCCCGTCCGTTGGTTCACCCCAAAAATAGAACGGACAATGCCGGATCTCCCATATTTTTTATCTTATCTCTAATCATTAGAGGTGCATCGATTTCACAAAAAATTAATGCATCTTTTTCACTCGGTAATAAAAAAAAAATCGATAAAATAATTCCCCACGATTGATTGTTCGTGACGGTGTTCTCATCATGTGAAAAATCTCCAGTTCCAGATAATAAAAAATTGGACGATGTAGTTATTTTTTTTCAATGTAATGTTTTTTTAATTGTCTACTTGGAAAAAAAATATTGACCTGCTTCTAAAATTTTTAATATTTGGACCTGTGGATTATTACACACCATCGGAACATCGTTACGAACAATCGATTGCAGTGGATTGTCAATCACATTTTTTATCACCGGGAAGAAAAAATAAACCACATTTTTTGACTAAAATCAAATGAAAATAATACGCAAAATATGTCAAATTCAATACGAAAAAATATAATTTTTAAATTCACGACCGTTATAGTTATATAATTATAATTGTATAATTATAGTTATAAAATTATATTTCAATTCACGACCATTATATGTATTTTCGTCGATTATGAGATCGATTTGACCAGTTTGAGATCCGAGCGATGCAACTGCATCGTATTTTTCGTATCGCTTCCTATCGACGAACGAGCACATAACTTCCGGTCTTCGTAATTGCCCCCACACCTATACATAAATGCGCGAAAATATATACTATACTTATAGCTGCAGCTGTTTGCTAGAGTCTGTCGTTATAGAATATCCACTAGGCGTCGATGTATCACAGTTTGCTCGATGAGATCGACATCGTCATCAGCCGAAGAGGCGCTCACTGCACTCTGCGCCGTTTCAGCCGTACGTTCGCCGCTCTACTTTCGCGCACCGATCTATATACGAATTTAACATCATTTCCGGGCAACTCTCGACGCTCTTCCGACAGCTGAGAGACTGAAGCGATGTGATTTTTATCCTCTAAACGTTCCACTACTATATAGAATGTACGCGAGCGAAAATTTTCTCCCCCAATGACAAAAAGGTAAAAACCCGATAAAGCAATTTTTTCTATTGCACTCTCCATACTTATTTTTACGCAATTTTGCTTCCTCCTCGTGGAAGCTGTTTTTCTTAAAAAAATTTTAACGCTGTTTTATTGTTAGAGCACTTTAGGTGATGTGCTGTAACACCTCGCCTACCTGCCCCGCGCCCGGTTGGTAACAAAAACTGTACTGAATGTCGTTTTGAGACCGCAGATTACCGAGAAATAAGAAAATTGTCTTTCCCAGCATCCGCCAATTCCCCCTGGGAAAGACGACAAATGTAAATGTAAAACAAATCATATGGAATTTAATGTACCTGATCTGACTGGCAGTTTTTATTTCAGTCAGATTATTATATTGAGTGGTATATTAAATTATATTTGCATTTGTGCTGGAAAATTGAATGTTCAGTGTATTAAAAACATAAACAATACTTTTTAATAAATTACTCTAATTTCACTTAAAAACTGACAAACTTTGAAAGTACTTTTAAAGTAAATTAAATTTTTCATCACAATTGTACATTAAATGTAATGTACCAGGTTTTGCATAAAAATTTTCAGTCCGGTATATTAAATTTACTATTATGTTTATGTTTCCCATCACCTTCGTATGCCAGTTTAAGCTGACGTGTGAACTTAATGGATTTGTTATTTTTTAACTTCCATAACTCGCAAACGATCTTTTTATTTTTATTTTCTAAACACATCCAGTTCTTCCGGTTAAGCTGGCTGTTTTCTTTGTAAAAATAAGAAAATCTACCTCGGCTCGCTGTCGCGATCTTGAGTCGAGTTGCCCCACTCGACCTCACCTCCGGCAATCGAATCGAATCAATCCATCCAACTATTTACTCGATTCTGTGATGACTCAGCGGTATTTAAGTATGCAGACGAGATTTCAATTTAACTGAGATTCGCAAACTCCAGACTAAAGTCTTCTTGACTATGCCAGTCTGTTCGATTCTCTAGCATTCCGCTAAAATTCAATTTAAACTGGAACAGAAAGATAATGCAAAAAATATAATTCTTCGTAAAATAAGAAAAATGGGTGTACATAAAGATTTTTTATCGTCGTGTACGTGGCTCCCTCTACGTAAAAGTTCATCGACCAGTCTCGCTTTCCTCCTACGATGTTACTAATCAGCGCAAATTAAACAAAAGCTTTTTATAACGATTTTTTTTTAATCTTAAAAAAAATCTATAAATCTGACAAAGATGTGAGTAGTTTTATAATTTGAAAAAAATTGTAATTCAGAAGTTCAAATAATTATTTTGTTTCACGAACATATAGCTTCTTCCATAAGAAATAAAAAAATCTGATTATTCTTTATTTAATTGTTTTTTCATCACGAAACCTCATTGGATATAATCGATTAGGCGGTCACATTTTTAGTGTGAAAAAGCCTCCCCTTAATGCATCAACCGCGAGATGTTCCAGTACGATAGGTACATGTGGGTATTACAGCGACCCGCCACCGGCGATGGCTGGAGGGGCGGAGGGGGGGGGGGCGACATCGGAGGGTAGTTTGAGCACCCCTACACGTAGACGGTGATTTTTGGGTCGCGTCACGTCGGCGTAACTCGTGACGACTCGGGATAGAAGCAGCGGAGCGTACAACCCTCGCGCGCCCGCGCACGTTAGGCCGACTCCCTCCCTCCTGAGGGAACGCGTGGCTGGATGCTCCGCGGGATGGAGAGAGAACGAGGGGGCGGGGGCGGAGGATCGGAAAAGAGGGAGCAACTACAGCGGGGGGTCAAAGGGAGCGAGGGAGAAACACGGAGCTACGGACTCCCCCGGTTATGTCCCGGAAGGGATGCTACCCTCGAGAGAAGACGTTACTGTCGAAAATACACCGACTGTGCCACTGCAGCGTTCTCGCTCGAAATAACAAAATTTCCTTCGTCTTGTCACGTATAATTCGAAAAAAAAATTTTGTCTTCTTCTTTCTTAGTTGAATCGAAAAATTGTTGAAATTTTTTGTTGATTCAATTTATTTTCGATGTTTCGGTGGTAAATGGTCGGTGATCGAGCTGTGCAATCTGTGCTTCGCTGTAGAGAAGGCGACGTGCCCGAAAGTCGTGAGGAAGTGTCGACGAGAAAGTCGCGAGGATGCTGCGCCAGCTCGCGAGCCGAGAGACAGGACGAACGACGTGCGAATCTACCCTCGCGATGATCGAACGACGAACAGTGAAAAACCTCGCGACGAAGAGAGACACGAGCATTGTATTCGATTGAGAAAAAAATATATACATAGATGGGACAATTTTTGTTTCTTGTTTTTTTCTTTCGAGTGACGAATGTACGGTGATAGTGAGGTAGAGCCTCGCTATTCGATTGTCACGAATTTACGGGTTAACGGGGGTTTGCTTGGACGTTATCGCCGTCCCACATCCGCCAGGTATTGCTACTTGTTCATCCTAAATAATGCTACAAAAAAAAAATACCACCACACATAATTGCTACCAGCTCAAAAAAAAAAAAATTCAAAATATAATTATTATTTTATTTTTTTCGTGAACCGGATGTCGAATGTCTGAATCGACACCGAGAAGTAAAAAAAAAACGAATTGAAAAAAAAAATCTTCTGCTATCAAAGCTGTGAATAACTGTTCTGGCTCTTCCAGCTGTTGGAAGTAAATAAGTAAACTAGTTAACAATTTAGTGAATTCTCGATGTGATAATTTGTTTACTTTTTAATTTAATTTTATTTTATTATTGTCGAGTTATTTTCGAAAAAACAAGGTGATGGGAGTTTTTAGAGAGCATCGTGTCGAGAGATGCCGAGACGCGAGATCGGTGACCGAAAGTCCATTGAGATGACGATCCCCGTGTTGTCCGAGTGACGGGACGGTAACGCCAGGAGAAAACAACGTCGCCGGCGTGGCGGATGTGAAGGCGAGCGATAGGAGGCAGGATGTCGTCGTCGTTGGCTGAGCTTATCCTGGCGTTTCTACTGGTCCACCTGGGCCACCTCACCGCGTGGTAAGTCCGACAGAAGATGGAAAACCTCGATTGCTGTCGATACTGTCGAAATGCATCCCCACAGCCTTATCGAGAGGTTGCTGCTTCCGAGAATATCAAGGAACGCGCATGCGCTCAATGGCGATTCGCGCTGGCGATGCGCGTGTCCAGATAGCATGTGCTCCGCACTTTGAAGGCATACAATTTTTTTCTTTTACATATTGAACATTTATCATATATAAGGTGGTCGGTGCGAATGGTGTTCAGAGAAATGAGAGAGAATTCCAAACACTTCTCGATGGTATTTACATCTGAACAAAATCAAGCATATTAAAGGTGCTAAAAGGTTAATTTTGCATAATAATAATTCCAAAATGTTATTAACAAATTGATGAAAAATATAATTGTTCAACAAATTTCCCGAAAACCTAACTTTCTTTTTTAAGTGATAATGATTCGTTCATTTTTCTGAATACCTATGAATTTTTTCAAGTTTTTGAATATTGTGTCTTTCTACACAAACTGTAGAAACTGTATAACTGTCTATATAAAAGAAAAAAATTAAAAGTGAATTTAAAAATCTAAAAAAATTCATACGTATTCAGAAAAAATGAACGAAAGGATGCTCATAAAAAAAATTAGCTTCCCGGGAGATTTGTCAAACAATTTTATTTTTCATCAATTTGTTAATAACATTTTGGAATTATTATTATGCGATATTAATAATTTCAGCACCTTTAATATGCTTGATTTTTGTTCAGACTTTTGTAGCATACAGAAGTGTTTGCAATTCCCTCTCGTTTCTCCGAAACTTATGCGAAGTGAACACCATTCGCAAAGACTACCTGAAACAAGTCAGGAAAAATTATAAGTCTTATTCACGATTTTCCTCTCCAGTAGACAAAACCGAAAAAAGTAGTAAACAAAATGCCATTGGAACTACTTCGAATGAAGAAAACCTATAAAAAAATTAGATTATTGTTAATCGTCGAGCGATTTTAGGTGAAGCGATGATAGAAGGATAATATATATAGATGAGGACTCGTTGAGACATCGATTCATACCTGTTAGTTGCTTCGCGATGCACGATCAATGGTCGTTCAGCTTCGACCCACCATCACGAGAGTTCAAAAAAATGTCCATGTGGAATTATTAATTTTTTTTTTTTTTAATCCATTAAATTATTCATGTTTGACGAAATATGAATCAGTTGTTGGGATAATTTCTTCGAATGTAAGCTTTGACCACGATGTACATGAGGATCAGTAAGAGAATCACAGCTATTAACCATCCGAGATCGGGATCACCGGGAAATATGCTTTCGGCTTTTTTTCCACAACAAGACATCTTCGTTTTTCTTGATTCTGTATCCGATTCGGTTTTTTTAATATAAAATTTAATTCATCTTGACGATAGTTTATATTTTATTATTCGCATGAGATTTTGCTCAAACCTCAAAGAAACGTCATTTTTCGAAACAACCGAAATTTCGATAGTCACGTTTATGGAATTTGTTTTTTTGCCGTCTCCAACAGGGGCTACCTCGACTCCGGTGGGACCGCGATGTCGGATCGTTTGGAAAACGTTACCCAGACGATTTCACGGATTCTCGACGGCTACGACATCCGGCTGAGACCGAATTTTGGTGGTGAGTATAATGAGAGTGCTCGAATTTTAGTTGAATTTAATATTTATCGAGAAGTATCCAATTACGATTAACGAGCTCTCGGTGAATACGAGTTTATGACCATTTCGTAAAATCTACCCGCCTTATATTGGGGACATAAGGAAGACAGCCTTCCATCTCAACTGCATCGTTATCCCTGACGAGAGACTTTTAAATTGGTGTCCCGTTGCATTATGTAGATATATAGGAGATAACTTTTTTTTTTACTCCTTATCATCATTCTTTTCAACGAAAGTTTCTTATTCAATGTCATCCCCGAGGTTTGGGGGTAAATTTATTTCCTTCCCTTTTTTCATTCTATTTTTCGCTGGTGCCACCGCAGGCACCTCCAATTAGGTCAACGTCGTTGCCTTCGGAAGTGACAAAAAAAAATGTCGATGAGACTTCAGTTAAAATTTTCTATGTACCTCGTTTATTTCTTGCATCCGATTTCTCGCAGTTCGAGCGATTCGAGTCTGTCATTTTTATATGAATTCATTGATTACCTTTTTTTTATTATTTATTAATTTATCGTGTATGTATTTATTTTAACTTAAGAGTGTCAGCAGCCACAGTTTTTGTCGTTTCTGCTGCTCGAGGTACAAAAAGCCCCAACGAAAGGGTTGTAGGTAATACACACGGAACAAAATTAAAGTCCCTCGTATGATTTTCATCATCGCCACTCGACTGATGGACGTTAAACGCTCTTAATGGAACTTTCCGCGCCATTCAGCACGACAGGATTATCCAGCGGTTTTAATTGAATGGCCCGGCGATGAGGAAAAAACGAGTTTCCGGTTCAAAAACCCCGGTGTTCTCTGCTGGCCTCTCTATCGTTGGCCGTCACAGCCTTGCATGTCCGTGCGATTCGATAGAATTTTCATTATTGTCAAATTCTAAATATTTTTCGAAAAATTAAGAAGAGAGTAAATAAAAAAAATAATAATGATAATAATAATAATAGGATTTTAACAGTCCACCACTGAGCCCAATTAACCATTTTACTTTAACCACCAGACCAATAAATTAACGGCTATAATCCAATCGCTTTCGAAGCAAATTTAATATTTTTTTGGCACAATAGAAAATAAACTGATTAAGCACTGAGTGTTGCACGTAGAACCGATGATCTTTCAACAAGGGTTCGAACTTCAATTTTTGAATTTTTTTTTCCTTTCAAAGAAATATGATACTTTTTCCGTGGACTAAGGTCAGGACATGGACAGTTCAGTTTGTAGATCTGCATTTTGGGTTTAAAGAATAAATAAACAAAGTATACCAACCTCCGACGAGTCAAACTGTTACAGTCCTTAAGAGTTCAGTGAGGCTACCAATCGTTGAATTCACCCCCTTTTTTGTTTCACTTTTCCCGGCTCTGTTGCAGGTGAACCGTTGCTAGTCGGTATGGACCTCACGATCGCCAGTTTCGACGCAATATCGGAAGTTAATATGGTGAGTGTATCATAGAAAAGTCTCCTACACAAATTTTCTTCAAAAATATTTAAAAAAGGGGAAAAAATATGTAATCGTATTGAAAAAAAAAATGAAATCACTAATAATTTTTGTATCGGGTGAGTACTATTTTTATAGTTCCAAGAGGCTATCGACCATAGAATTTAGATTCCGGAAATTTAGATTTCTGGAGATTTACCATTTAAATACGTCACTTCCGGTAAAAACAATGAGATTTTCAAACCTGAAGTGACGTATTTCCAGTTTAACGTCACTTACCCCCGAAAAATAACATTTTCAAGCCAGACGTAATGTATTTCCGGTTTAACGTCACTTACCCCCGAAAAATAACATTTTCAAGCCAGACGTGATGTATTTCCGGTTTGACGTCACTTCCTGCCGAAAAATTAGATTTCCAAACCGGAGGTGATATTTCCACGGACATTCAAGGATACTCGGAGCACTCGAAATATGCATTGACAAAAACGATAGTTTTTCCTACCATAACTAATAGTTCCCACGGGGAACGTTTATATAAATAGTTTCTGACAGTATTCAATTGGTTAAACTATAATTATGCTTGCATCCATAATTTCTGTCATCGTCGTGACTACAAAATATAAACGTTCCTCTTGGGAACTATTTTTTATAGTAAAAAGTCAGTACTACTGCTTTTACTGTGTAATTTTTTTTCTCAGTGTGGGTGTCCACAAGTGCCGTTGAGTATACTTGAGGGTCCATGAGTGTCATTTTATACTTTATTGTTAAGTAGATATTTATTTATTTATTTATATTTAATATTCTATTATTATATTCTATATTCTTAGGTTATTTATATACTTTCGGATTCCATTATTATCTCATTATTTTTGTTGTAATATTCTTTATTACTGTTTTCGCGTTACCTTGTCATTGTTTTTTGGTTGGTGGCACGGTGTTCTTAGGGGGCTTAGTCCGTACAACACGAAATAAACAAATCTATCTATCTATCTATTTATTTATTTATTTATTTATTTATGTTGAGTAAATAAAAAACCAAAAATCGATTATTTCCGAAGTTATGAGTGTGATTGTGCGCATGCGCCATAGCGTTCGGAAAACGTTGAGTAACCGCTTAGTGATTTATTCGACATGCCCTGCGAGAAGACGAAGAGTGAGCTCCTTCCATACTCACACCTCTCGCATCGCTCTCACTTCGCTTTTCATTCGCTCGAGTTTGCCCCGGCAAACCGATATCCGTGCGCCACAGATATCCGAAGTATTTCAACCTTTCGTCCTCCTGTTGTCGTCGTCCTCGACATCGTCCTCGAGAGATCACGCGCGCAACAGCAGCAGCGTCACCCACCCCGCCCCCTCCCAACCACCATTGGTAGAAGAAGCCCCCGGGGCAGGGGAACTTTACCCTCTCGTTCTCCCGCTTCATTCTCGACCTCGATCACGTATTATTGTTATTATTATTTTTTATTTTTATTTTCCTCGCTCTATACACGAAACTCACCGTCCAACCGGAAGTTCGTTCCGACCGAGGCATCGATCGAACCGGTTCGTTCGATATACTGAAACTCTTCTATTTCCGATATTTGCATGGAGATGCGAACAATTTGCTAATTATTTTAGAAAGTCGTGACTTTGATGATTACAACTAAGAAAAAACAGTCAATTTGTTTGAGTCAAATTAAATCCCATGGAAAAAAATTAAATAAGCGCGATGAAAATATATTGGATCGGGTGAAGTGGAATCCTTCGAGAACTCGTTTCCTTTCTTACTCTCGGCTGTTACAGGTTTTCGAACAGCCGGCAGGCGACGACTAATACTTTGTGCCCGTTAACTGGTATGCGAAAGTGTATTGTCGTGCGTATGAATGAGAGTTTGTATACGCATAGTTGTTTTCACTTTCGGCCGAAGTCCCGACTCGAATGACAATAGAGGAATTTGCACTGACCGTTCGTCCCACCTGGCCCCCCTTTTCGACTAGCACGACAGCCGCTAGATGGCCCGGAGTGTAAAATCGCTCTAGATCCTTTCTCGCAAGTGGTCTCAGCACCATTCCTTTTAATATATAAGAAGAAATTATCCCCGCATTCACTCAGGGAGTTTCCGGGCACCCTGCGGTCCTTCTACGAAGGTACCCAGTGCAGTTGTGCTCTCGTGAACAGAATCTGAAGCTTAGTTGTCTCTACGAATTGTCCCTAATACGGTGTTTACTTCCCGTCCGTTGGTTCACCCCAAAAATAGAACGGACACGCCCGGGTCTCCCATACTTTTTTGTATCGCGTGTAAATAAACAACGGCGCGATGTATTTATTATTTTTTAATATTTAGGTTATATATACGAGATAAAACCACCTATGTTTATTTAATAAAAAATGTATTCAATATAATATTCAATATAAAAAATTGCTACGAATGACTTTTGTTGGAACTCTGATTTTACCATAGGCTTTGCTTTTTTGTAGACTGGTTTTCGAACAGTAAAAAAAGTTTTTACTTTTGACAACAACTTATTATCCACAAACGTCCACAATTTTTTATTTGTCGATTTTCTGGTTTTTCAAACAAAAGTACCAACAAAAATTGTCTATGATATGGGAAATAAAAGGACAGGTTCGTATATTCATATAAATGACAAAGGAGTTTGTCACTTATTAAAAAAAAAAAAATTTACGCAATTTCGCATTCAGATTTTACGAAATAATTTTTTACTGTGTACGCAAAGTTTGCGGGTGTGCGAAAATGTATTATTGCCTGTACGAATGTGAGTCTGTATACATCGTTGTGTTTATTATTCGATAGAAGTCCAGCCCCAGAGTACAATTGATAATTTCTCACGTACCATCTACCTTAATTGGTCTCTTTCAACTAGACCGACGGGCCGCTAGATGGCTTGTGGCGTAAACTCGCTCTGGATCCTTTCTCGCAAGTGGTTCCAGTGCTATTCCTTTTAATATATAAGAAGAAATTATCCTCGCATTCACTCAGGGTGTTGCCGGGCAACCTGCGGTCCTTCAACAAAGGTACCCAGTGCATTTGTGCTCTCGTGAACAGAATCTGAACCTTATTTCTACGAATCGTCGCTAATATGGTGTTTACTTCCCGTCCGTTGGTTCACCCCAAAAATAGAACGGACACGCCCGGATCTCCCATATTTTTTGTATCGCGTATAAATAAATAACGGCGCGATGTAATTATTTAAAGAAATATATATATTTGGGTAATATATACGAGGTAAAAAATACCAATATTTATTATCTGCTAAAAATTTTTAAAAATGCCTCTCTGAACTCACGTGGGCTCAGACTGTCCGCTAGTACTACGTTAACACAAACGCATTTATACCTCAGCATCCTCATTTTGTCCCAGTCTCCCCGACAACTAATATACTATTTTTCACCGAGTGAGAAGTTTTCAGAAATTCACTTCCTCCCTTGTGGCATACGATATTTTATTCCGATATCGTTAAAATAACCACATTTCTTGCGCCGCAAAATCGTCATATTCGCTACTGACCATTACTCACCCGGGAGTAATAGAGCTTCCAGCAGGAGTAATGAGCCCTATTACTCCCTGGGGAGTAATAGAGCTTCCACCGGAAGTAATGAGCCCCATTACTCCCTAGGGAGTAATGAAATTGTACCGCGCATGCACACATGTTAATAATGATCATCGATCAATAATTGGCTTTTTTCCGCCCGTATTGCACGCAAGCAATGTGGTTATTTTTGTGCAGTCGGGAAAAAATATATTTTTAAAAACGAAAACAAAACATTACATCCCATAATTGTTTATTTATTAACGGGATAAACAATACGAGAACTCCGAGCTTTAATTAATTATAATTTCTAAATATTTAGGTAATATATATGAGGTGAAATTGCCAATATTTATTGTCTGCCCACAAGTTCACTTTTTTTTACTTAAAACACTGATTAAGACAGGGAAATGCGAACGTATGCACTTTTTTTAATACATATTTCATTGAATTACTTGAGGTGTTCCAGCTATTTTAGGCAGGTAAGGGTGCTTTATTTCATTTCTATCAAAAACAAAAAAATCGTACGAAAAATTTCACGGAATGTAATATTGATCTCTCTCTATTGAGACACCTGAACACAATGGAGATGCTGGGCATAATGCGAATGCGGGCAGAATGGGCTGCATACTAAATAAATTATTTTTAAAAATAAAATCTCAGTTCTCATCGTGAAAGTAGCGTCGAGAGATATCCCATCTTGCCCCGAAGCGCAATTTTTCTCGGGTGTTTGAAATAATTATTACAAATTTCATTCTTCCTCAATGAGCAGACAATTTATAGCCCTGGATTTAACGTAAATGCACATTCTTTAAAAATTGAAAAAAAAAACCCAATAGAATTTTAAAGAAATATTTTCTAATAAAAATTGTTCTCAAGAAAATGTCAAACATTATTGAATTTTGTAAAGAAAAAAGTCGGGAGACGGTGTAAACTGAAATAACAAATCCATTCACCAGTATACTTAAAATTTCGATCCAGTCCGCAGCGCGTAATTGATTGTGTGTATTAGAATTATATACTTTTCCAGGACTACACGATAACGATGTACTTGAATCAGTACTGGAAGGACGAGAGGCTGGCATTTTCTCACGAGGAGGAGGTGCTCACCCTCAGCGGTGATTTCGCCGAGAAGATATGGGTGCCCGACACGTTCTTCGCGAACGATAAGAACAGGTGAGAAGAGACGCGCTGTAACGACGAAACGGATGAAAAAAGTGGGTAAAGTGACGAAGGGAAGAAACGCTCGAAGAGCTCCTTCTGCCCCGGATCCGTTGCTGCCGGCTCGGCGGAGCCGAGTCTTCGGCTTATCTCCGAAGCAAAAGCGATCGATCGTGGTCGGTGGGACCTCGGAGTTGTTCTCGCACATAGGTGATGTGTATGGATGTGGGTTAACAGGGATTCATGCAAAATAGTTCGCTTTGAGCGAGGGCTCTCAGGGTGTCATGCTGGCCTGATCCGGTTTTTCGAGATTCCTTCGCCTCTACCAAAGGGACCCTTCTCAATTGTTAATTATTAATATTTTGTTTCTTTTCTAAAACAATTGACAACTTAACTTAATCACTTAATACAAATTTTTTATCATAAAATCTCTCGATATTGTTACAAACTAATAAATAAACAATTTAACGAATAAAAAACTGGGCTGATCCGGTTTTCGAGATTCCTTCGCGCCTACCCTTCTGAATTGTTAATTATTAATATTTAGCTTCTTTTCTCAAATAATTAACAACTTAACTTAATCATTAAAAAAAATTGTAATCATAACACCTCTCGATATTCTTACAAACTAATAAATAAACTATTGAATGAATAAATAAACTGGCGTGATCCGGGTTTCGAGATTCCTTTCCGTCTACCAAGGGGGCTGAGTTGTTAATTTTTTATATTTAGTTTATTTTGGCTATTAACAATTTAACTTAATAACATCAATTTTTTTTTATACACATAAAATCTCTTCATTTTGTTAAAAATAAATGAGGAAACAATTTTCGTTATTTTCGTTTTTTTAATACAGCTTTCTTCACGACGTAACTGAGCGCAACAAGCTGGTCAGACTCTCGGGAGACGGCTCGGTGACGTACGGAATGAGATTCACCACGACGCTCGCCTGCATGATGGATCTTCATTACTATCCCCTAGACTCGCAGAACTGCACAGTCGAGATCGAGAGTTGTAAGTATCGAATTAATTTTGCTTAGAAACAAAATTACGTTACACAATAAAATGTGCCCTCCTTAAACGAGAAGAGGGCACAAAATCTCGCTCTATGAAGAAGCCAAAATTAATTATCATGAGTTCTCCAAAGACAGAAATAATTTACATTTTTTAAGTATCAACGCTATTTTTTTCGAGGTCTTATTCGTCGCAAGTTGCTATGAGAAAAAAAATAATTACTATTTTTTAAAAATTTGTTCTCCCTAATAAGATAAAGTTTAATGCATAAAGATCGTAAGTAATTATGCAATAGTCTAAAAAACATGAAAACACATAAAAAGTTTTTTAAATAAAGAATATATCTTCTAGTATATTTTTTAGTGTAGGATAGAAGTGGTAAGTATAAATACTTACCACTTTCATAAACACGTCCGGTTCATAAATACTTTATTTACTTGCTAATTCCGTTGGTCCATCGTTAAAACTATGTATTTTTTTAATGAACACCTTTTTTCCCACTCCCCTCTCTCCCCTTTCGATAACCGTAAGGAGTAAATTTATTTGGCCTAAATTTCTTTACACAAAATTAAAAATTTTGTCTACCGATGCTATGGAAATTTCAACTGTACATAAATGGCTTATTACACCTGAAACCTCGGGAAGGATACGATATTTATCTTACAGAGTGTATGTCGGATACTGCAGTTGAAGTCGTGAATTATCGCCACCATCATCGCATTAAGATTCGTTTCATTATATTTTGCCGACCCGTTCACATGTACAAAGACATGTAATTTAACTTGTCTATATATTTTGCAATATAGGATAACAGCAGTATATAGTCCGGTCGATAAATAATTGATTTATGTGTTAATCTGCTCGAACCATATTCACCACATTCACCC
Organism: Ichneumoninae sp. A BG-2022a; assembly: GCA_030522665.1. Lineage (NCBI taxonomy): Eukaryota > Metazoa > Arthropoda > Insecta > Hymenoptera > Ichneumonidae > Ichneumoninae sp. A BG-2022a. Next base: position 28,062 of record JAPYZC010000671.1, on the reverse strand, counting down.
TAATTTTGATTTCGTTAAAACAACGGAATATTTTGTGCCTAACACATGCACGTAAAATCCCGCTTTCATTTCCTGTGAAGTGTGCGCAGAAAGGCAGTTTCTCGCATCGCGTGCGTGCGAAAAAGTGCGAAAAATACTGCGCATGCTTACAACCGCAATATGGTATTTTTTTCGCGCACCAGAGCGCAAAAGTGCCTTTCTACGCATACTTCACGGGAATGGAAAGTGTGATTTCCGTGAATTTTTTAGGAAAAATTATGTGAATGGCATGGTCGTAGAAAAGGAAGTTTTGACTCGTCTTCGGCTCGTACGGCATTTTCACACTCGTCAAGAACTCCCTGACTACCTGTCTACTCCCTTGCCATACAAATTACTATTTTTACGTCCACGCACCCTGTTTTCAATTCTACTCCTCTCTGTTTTCTTTCCGAATTTTCTTTCCGAACGATTCAAAGTTTTGTCTACCGAAAGTTACGGAAATTTCAACTGTACATGGCAAATGGCTTATTATACCGGAAACCTCGGGAATTATACGATATTGTCTCATCAGAGAGTGTATGTCGGATACTGGAGGTGCAGTCGCGTTGTCGCCACCATAACCGCAGTTAATCTCTTCGTTTGATTATATTTTGCCGGGCCGTTCGTATATATAGAGACATTTCGTTCAACTTGTCTATCATCTCCGGTGTAGAAACGATTCGACGAGTCGTGCGGACGAGATTGAGAGGGAGGCGCGAGCTTACCGCGAAATGCATAACGCTCCGGCCCCGGAGGCTCGGGGATTATGATGTTGGTTGGTGGATTAAGAGACGCGCGGATCGACCTCATTGCTCATTCTGCATGTTCCGGTCTCGTCTGCTCTTCCCACTCCTTCCAACTGCTATATAATACCTTCGCCATGCTATTTTGGAAGTTTCCCGTTAAAACAGACACGAATATACAATAACTTGGCTCAATATAATAATAACACATTCCTCGCGCGTATGTAATCCACACCGTTCACCAAACTTTAGCTTTGCTCGAGTGAAACATCGCTCCCGAAAGTTATGAGCATTCTCGTATTACAGCGAAAATTTTCCTATCGTTTATTTGCGCGCGTAGCGATAATTGGACGGTAATCGAGTTTTTAATAAAAATATATTTATTTGCATGTTTTTAAATTTGAAGAAAAAAAAATGTGTGTAACAACAATTATTATCTTGTTTTTATTTCAAAGTATTGTTATTTTGCTGAAAAAAATTATTGGGTAAATTAAAAAAAAAAGATATTTTTATATGTCTGATCCAGATGGTTACACGGTACTCGACGTGGTCATGTACTGGAAAGACACGCCCGTTCGCGGTGTCGAAGAAGCCGAGCTGCCGCAGTTCACGATTATCGGCTACGAGACGAATGATCGTAAAGAGACACTGGCTACTGGTATATATCAGAGGCTCTCGTTGAGCTTCAAACTTCAGAGGAACATCGGTTACTTCGTTTTTCAAACTTATCTTCCTAGCATACTTATCGTTATGTTGAGCTGGGTTAGCTTCTGGATAAATCACGAGGCTACCAGCGCGAGAGTAGCTCTCGGTAAGCGTTTTTCACTTCGTTGTAGATAAGCGTTTCTAGTGTTTCGTCCTTTGTCCCAGGACATAATGGGATTGAGACGAAACATTTATAAGGGTTCCTTATAAATACCAATCGTGATATTCCTGTTGTGATAAGAAGTTTCAGCGAACGTTCCATTAGACCAAATGTTTTTTATGAATTTCGCATTAGACCGAAAGTTCGTATGAATTTTCTATTCCTATTATCCTAATAATCCTATTAATTCTATTAGACCGGAAAGTAGAATGAACTTCCTGTGAGATCGGAAGTTAACATGATCATTATTCTATGACACCGGAAGCTCGTATCGATTTTATATTCCTACGAATCTTATTAGACCGGAAGTTGGAATGAACTTTCTGTTAGACCGGAAGCTGGAATGAATTTCCTGTTAGACCGAAAGTTAGAATGAACTTCCTGTTAGACCGGAAGTTAAAATGATCGTCCTATTAGACCGGAAGTTGGAATGAATTTTCTGTTAGACCGGAAGTTGCAATGAATTTCCTGTTAGACCGGAAGTTGCAATGAATTTCCTGTTAGACCGAAAGTTAAAATGATCGTCCTATTAGACCGGAAGTTGGAATTAACTTTCTGTTAGACCGGAAGCTGGAATGAATTTCCTGTTAGACCGAAAGTTAGAATGAACTTCCGGTTAGACCGGAAGTTAGTATTAACATCCACTCTGAGCGAATGTTCAGAGAAATGCGCGGAGGATTAGATTAATTATTATAACCTCGTTATTACGTGCAGGTATCACAACCGTGCTGACGATGACGACGATATCGACCGGCGTCAGAAGTTCTCTGCCTCGAATAAGTTACGTCAAGGCGATTGACATTTATCTCGTTATGTGTTTCGTGTTCGTGTTCGCCGCTCTGCTGGAATACGCTGCGGTGAATTACACTTACTGGGGAGCAAGAGCGAAAAAGAAGACAAAGAAAAAGGACGGAGACGAGAAGAAACCGACCACGGTCACGACGGGTAAAGAAATAGCGACTCTTATCTATAAGTTTGTCTCCCCCTATATATTCGTGTATTTTATGTACGCATGGTTATTCATTCCAAACAGGAAGCAAAGCCTGTTCACCGTTTCCCGGCTCGACCGATGCCGACATAATAGAACTTCAGGATCTAAGAATGTCACCACTGCCGAGTATAAGAAGCAGATCTGGATTGGCGAGTGGTTCTGGAACTCCTGGAACGATCGGACGAAGCGGCGATCAGCCACACGATCCAGCGAAATTTCCGCCGAGTTTTAGAATCGCCAGATCTGCAGGGTACAATACACACGGCAGAAACAGCGGACTGAGATATCGCGGTCCAAAACCTCAAAAACCAAAGGTCAATTTTTACGTCCTTATGAATTTATATTTAATTACTTGGACTTGACTTACGGTACGTCATGAGCCTTTAAGGTAGCTATATCATTCCCCATAAGTTCGTGAAAAATAAGAGAAAATTGCAAGTACTTCTCAATGGTATAAAAATCTGAAAAAATGCATGCATGCATTAAAGGTAGTGACAAGATTAATTTTGTATAATGATAATTCCAAAATGTTATTAATTAATTGATCCAAAAATTAATTGTTTAACAAGTTACCCGGCAGAGCAACTTTTTTTTTTTATGAAAATGATTCGTTCATTTTTCTGAACACGTATGAATTTTTTCAGATTTTTCAATTAGTTTTTTTTCACACATTTTTTTTCCATATTAAAAAAAAAATTGAAAAAACTCTCACGTGGTCAGAAAAATGCACAAAACATTTTAATTAAAAAAGTTTCATTGCCGGGTAATCTGTTAAACAATTAATTTTTTGATTAATTTGTTAATAACATTTTGGAATTATTATTGTGCAAAATTAATCTTTTCAGTACCATTAGTATGCATGCATTTTTTCAGATGTCCATCATCGAGAATTATTTGCAATTTTCTCTTATTTTTTCTCGAAATTATGTGAAATAATTCTGTAGCGACGGGGCTACCTTCAGCTGAATTTAGATAGAATTTAACGAAGGAGATTTTATATCGCCTTAGAACGATGTGAAATCATACTCAGTCGGTAAAGAAAACTGTAATAAATTATATCACGGATACTGGAATGTACTCAAAAGAAAAATCACATCGAACACTGACACGATTTCTCATTTCATCTTACATACCACAACCAGAGAAAAACGTTGATTACAGTTCTTTTACCGACCACAGTATTTCACATTCTGTTAAATAGATATTTTTACACAGTAAATAAATTTTGTACGTTTTACAACAACTTATTATCCACGTACGTTCACAAATTCTTTATTTGTTAATTTTCCGATTGCATCATCCGGCTCTAGTTTTACAAACAAAATTATTTTTACGAAACTTAGTATTCCCATTTTACGTAATTATTTTTTACTGTCCACAACGCCCAACGATAACAATGAATTTACCGGTAGATATTGGATAAATTTTTCCCAAAAGCATTTTACAAACCCGTATAGCACGGTCGAATGACTAACCGATCAAAGTTTGAAACGTTTGATATTTTGGGAATGCGAACTTCGTCGAGTTCGTCAGCATACACTATATATATATTGTTTACTATACGCACTTACGAGCGTCGATCATGCGTGCTTGTTTTCTTCCACATGCTGATCATACAGCGCGGAAGTTTTTCCACATCTCTCTATTAGCTTAGTTCTAAAAAAGAATCTAATCGTTTTCTTTTCATCCTCCTATATAGGTACTTCACGCGATTCGCAGAGGAGCATCCGTTCTCCGTGCCTCGATGCCGAAGATCAAGGACGTGAACGTTATCGATAAATACTCGAGAATAATATTTCCCGTCAGTTTCATGCTCTTCAACGCGGTTTACTGGATCTTCTACGTGCTGTGAGCGACCGCCGCACATCAACGCGAAGTTCAATGGTTACACGATGTTTTGTTTGGGATACAATAACACCGCTGTCTGCAGAATTAAAAGAAATAACGAAAGAAAAAAACAAAAAGCGGACTGCTGAAATGCCCCGCTGACTCAGCAACCGATCATTCAACTGGATCTCCGACGAGACGAACATTCGTAATGATCAACTGTTGTTATCAAAGGACATGTCAGGGGCTCGTCATGCTTCATCGTGCAGCATCCTACGCGATGCGTCAAGAAATAAAGGAAAAAAAACGCGACGATATGAGGATCGATAGACAAAGTTGTAATTAGCCGTGGTGTAAGAAAACGAGCGCGAGATATCTCGTAGACATAATAATAAACGGACCGCGAAAAACAGTCGAAAACACATCGCGTCTATCGTCGGCCACTTAAATATATTAACGAAGAGAAACAAAAAAAAAGATATATCATTTACTGTGTATACGAGACGGTGGAAAGTTATGACTCGAATTTTCCTGACGGAAATTTTCAACCGGAGTCCCTCCTAATAACGCTGACCAGACTGCGAAGTTTATTTAACGCGAAAACATTATTGTTATTCGTTGAGATGATTTCGTCGATTTTTTAATCGGGACGCGTTGTGCGATGACGAAAGATATTTTGAAAGATTATCTGAAAAAAGAAAAAAAATAGTAGGATCTTGTTCTGGAGTAAAAACTGCGTAAACATTCCCTTTGTCAAAATTTTGTAGGGTATATAGTTGTGAATTTACGAGTGATTGGAGTTGGCAGCCAATGAGCGCCACGCGCCAGATGGCGCCACAGGCGGCCGAGCGCTCCCATTGGCCGTACGCTTCGCTCACGCGTATATCGAAAACTGTAGACTGTAGAGGTCGCTTCGAAAGACAATGTTCGCTCAGTTTTCAACCCTGAAAATAATCGCACCATTTTTTTCCAGCGATCCTTTGGACACTGTATACAAAGCGAACGTCCTAATTACTGATCTTGTCCGTATTATGGAAATTGAATTATCCACATATTTAGTCGCAGCAAAGATAAATATTACAATTCGTAACAACTTTATAACACTGATACTTTCTATTTGCCGACAATGATACAAACAGCGAAAGGAGGGTTGCAACAGATTTTTCAGACATTCTCTTGTATACTTCAATCATTTTTATTGCAAAGACATCTTCGGTGGTCAGTAATTGGGACGCATCTTTACAATTATATAATAGGTGTTCCCGGCCAAGTAATGAAGTAATTATTAAATAATAAGAGATTCGCCGACGTACATCGTCTGAAATCTCGAAAGTACTGAATTTAAAAAAAAGCTGCCACGAAACTGAAACGTTTTCAGACTACGTAAAAAAATCGACGTCGTCCCCACAACGTGCGCACACACACGAACAAAATACACAATCCCGGATACTTAGTTTATTACTATATCGGAGAATCGTCGATGCGTACATCTAAAACTCGTAGATCCGCAACAGTTCGGTCAACAATTACGTCGAATAATTGAAAAATATTAATTCGCTGTACGAAACGGAGCGACGATGTGTTCCTATCTCGAAACTCAAAAAAACATTTGTCCATTTATGAACATTCCAATTCGACGGCGATTTACTAAAAAGAAAAAAGAAAAAACAATGAGACAATTCCAATACTCTCTGATCGTGATGATTGAGTTTGGTAGATAACATTTTTCGACGAGACATTATCATCTAGTTGAGAAAAAAAAAATGAAAAAAACGCGAGGAAAATAAATAAAAAAATGAGGGGGCGTACGAAGCCTGTTTCCTTTAATATTGTATTGCATATTGGCAAAAAAAAATCCATCTCCACGTCTAGCCTGCCGAGAGGTCACAGTGTCAACGGTTCACACGTTCATGTAGATTTTATTCATAAATATGCTGTATGACTTATGAAGCGAACAATACCCATCAGTTCCGTCAGAGATATCGCTTAAAGACAACGATATCATTCGAGATTGAGTGACGGAATAATTTTTATTATTATTATTATTATTATTATTATTTTTATCAATTCGATCTTTTCGTCTCACAATAATATATTTTTCTCTCAAAGTCTGAACTCGGGTTAACTTTCCTCCACTCATGTCGCCGAGACACGCAGCATAATGAAGAAAAATAAAAATAAAAAGAATAATAAAGAAAAAAAAAACAAGCGATAGATCCGTCGATTAATAACGTCTCTGAGAATCGTGTACATCGTCATCTATCGAATGAGGAAGCCACGTCTGTGGAATGCTTCGCACATCTATGACTGTGATGGAGAAACATCGTGAGTTCAGTGTGTCACGCATGTTTTGGAGTTCTTTGACCTCCGTCAGGAGGATAATTCCCCGACAGAAGCGATTTCAGCTGGCATCAGCTGTTCGTTTGCAGCAAGTGCCCCGCGGGCGGCCTGGATTCATTCGACGAATACGATCGATACGAACATCGATGATAAATTGTTTATGACTTTTCTTCGACCTCATTAATTGCAATATTCCAAATCTTTTTTAAATGGCATACTGTTAAAATAATACTCGAAAAATTCTATAAAACTGGAAATTCTCTGATTGCCTCCTTGGCATTGATTTCGATTCGTTTTTTCCGAAAAATTCAAAATCCTAAAATTGTCTGCACATAAATCGAGTGTTGGCGAAATTAAATTCCGATAATGTTTTTATTGTGTTAAACATTACGACAAATTTTCGGCGCGATATCGATTGGGTACAACCAAGATACTTGTAATAATTTTTCGAAAAATTCAAAGAAATTAAATTATTCCGAAAATTTGGATTTATGAAGAAAAAAAAAAAAAAAATGCCAATGTCGATATTGTTCGATACAAGTACATTTTAATGAAACGTGCATTTCTAATTAACTGAAATGTCGAAGCATGAGTAACAAGGTCCGTACATCAGGCATGTACAACATATGTGATGCTCATAGCATTGCCGATGACTTCGTCGTGCACAATTGCGACGCAGTCGCGTTGACAAACACGCGAGCGAGATCGAACAAAGCAGAGGATACAAAAATGAATCATATCTCAACGTTTGGACTTTGCATGCGTCAAGTACACCAGGCTTGCGTAATACCGTTATGAAGTTTCTGCGGATTATTAAGAGGGTTGAAGCATCATATCAATACAATCTATCGTTCGTACTTCCGGGAAAAAAATCGGCTATGACGGAACTTCGGATTAAATCGAACGGATAGGCGTTAGTTAACGCGTGCACTTGGCTTGCGCATTCGTTATTCGCATCCGCCACGGGGGTCTGACGTAAGCGACAGCAATTCGCGTCGCGCGGTCTTTGTGCGCCCGAATGCACTGCGCTCGCAGCCATGCTTGCCCGAGTAATGCAGGGAGAAATTACGATATCGCATGAAACATGGTTTGCCCGTATGAAATTTCAATATACGCTGATAAAAAAATACGGTTGAATCAACTAAGATTCGGGAAGGAACGTTCAACCGAGTATTTCGTTGGTATAGCTAAAAAATTTGTTAGTTCAACAATTTGTTTGGTGATTTCACCAAAATATTTTTGAGTCATTAAAATATTATGTTCGACTAACTAAATATTTATTTGAACGTCCCTGCCCGAATCTTAGATTGATTCAACTGTACGTTTTTTATGAGTGTATGCGCTGCAGCGCATCGACGGCACCGACTTGCAAGTAGATATTTTCTTTATTTTTTCAAAAACATATATTGAAGCCATATCGAGGTTTCGACAAGATTTCACTCACTCAATGATCGACTTATATATGTGTGTGGTATAGTTGATAATGTTTCGACTTAATATTTTTTATAAAAATATTAACAACTAGCAGTTTGATGTGGCTCCGGCATTTCACGCCCTCACTAGGCTCTATGAAATTTAGAAACTGGACATTTATATTTCCGGAGATTTACCGGAAATCCATCACTTCCGGTTTGAAAATCTCATTTTTCTACCTGAACTGAAGTCCTACGGAAAATACGTGACTTCCAGTTGGACAATGAGATTTTTCAAACCGGAAGTGACGTATTTCCGGTATAACGTCACTTCCAGTCGGAGATATTATATTTTCAAATCGGAAGTGACGGATATGCTATATTAGACGTAATACCGTATATACGCGTATGTACGTAATAACGTCACATGAGGTGGAACAATGCGATTTTCACGCACGACGCATTTCCGGTTGAAAATGAGATTTTCACTTTCGATCGAAAAATAATATTTTTGAACTGGAATGACAATTTAAAATTGTGAAAAATGAGATTCTAAAACCGGAAATACGCGAATCCGGTCGAAAAATGAGTTTTTTGGCCCACGACGATAGATAGATAGATTTGTTTATTTCGTGTTCTAGGGCCTAAGCCCCCTAAGAACACCGTGCCACAACAATATAGATCACAAATAATTCACAAAAAACCAGCACAAATGAAAACCGTGAAAACGATAGTGCACAACGTGTGGTGCACCGATGTGCACCGCATTATTATGCACAATTCACCGCGACCCACAGATCGGTATCAAAATAGTATAATAGGATAATAATTATCAGGACCTGGTAGGACATAATCAAGGCGTGGTTTGGTCATGGAGGACCTTTTGGATTCTTGGAAATTGGGTCAAACAATCAAATAACTTTCCAAAATATGTATAAGATAATTAACCTAACATAGTAACTAAAATGAGCTGATGACAAAAAAAATGAATAACAAAAATTGATGTTGTTGCTGGAGCCGAAGGAAGTTTTATTGAGAACCGCCAACGGAGAACAATATAATTTCATGAGTCCTCACCTTTTTTGCATGGTGTGAAGCGGGCTTACGTACGACCGTACGACGTAGCAGCAGCAGCAGCAGCGGCAGCAGGAGGGGGGGAGAGGGGCCATTTGTGCCTCTATGGTTACAGAGGAAGTGAGAAAGCGAACTCTATCCCCCCCTCCCTAACAACGTAGTTGCGCGCGTCTGTCAAACAGTCGGTAGGCGAAGCCACCGCATCGGAGAGTCGGCCTATGCCTCTCACTCCGGCGCACTCCGGCGATCGACACTTAGGTAGTGATACTTTCGTGGGCTCACCGTGAACACCGTAAAAGTGTCCGTTCGTTCACAGCCTATAATAAAAACCCCGCGAATAACTGCGAGCTCGAGACTCCCCTTACTGGTCGTGGATTTGAAAAATCTTCAGGTCCATGGAACTGTTGTAATGACAACATCCAATTCAACCGAAAACCAAAAAGTAAATAGTGAAAGCCCCCAATCGATGAGCGTCGACTGTAGAGAATAAACTGTTATCCCATTAGAGCGAAGCACCGACAGGTCTGACCTATCGTTCGAGCGTCAACGATCTAACAACAACAATATTAATAAGGATACATCGTTAAAATCCGTTAAAATGTGAGATCTTCTCACGGAAACTCGACCAGTGCCATCGCGCGTCGTGCTAAAGTGAAAGAGAAAAGAGATCAGGGACATCGTTATATTTTCAGCTCGAATTGGGAAGCTGCACGTTTGTGCGAACATTTGCTGTGACAAAAAAAAAGAAGAGGAAGCACGGAATACACTTTACAACGCGAAACAAAAAATCCTTTGTGCTCCCTACATAAAGCAGGAGAAAGAAGAAAAGCTTTGAAAAACTGCGGAAAGTTTCCCGAAAAATAGTATAAAGATTCGGCGATAAAAAGCTGGTCGTGAAATGAACAGAGTTGCGGACCCCGATGAGGTTCATATGACAACGGTGAGTAATTCTATAAATTTGTTATTTTGTTTTTCTTTTCTCGATGGAAAAGTTTTGTAGGCTCTCGAAGGTCGATTCAATAACGCGGTCTAGCTGTGTCGGACTTACGCGAAACGTGCCTCACCGATGCTAATACGACGTTGAGTAAACATTGATCTCGCGCGTTGCGCGTGACGCTTTTTTTTCTCCTGCGTATCTGCCCTAAAGCGATGTATTCGAGAGAACGCGTTCGGCCCGGAGAGAAGATAGATTAAGCACGATTTTTAAATGGCGCGTGTTGTCTTACCTCACGCGTTGTAACCGTCAGCGTGTACGATACATATGTCACACTGCCCACGTGCTCTAACCTCGTAATCCTCGTGTTTATACGCGTTCGGCGCGATAATAAGATTGGGAACCATCGCCATTGTCTGCGACAGTGCAATGAATTCCGGGTTGAAAGAGTGACGTCATATCGCAAGTATATTAGACGCGCATGAGTGAGTAGTGTAGGTCGTTGTCGCCACGAGTATAGCGAGTGGAAAATATCGGCTCTTTCAAGCGACTGTTTTGTCGCAATAGGTTGCAGAGGGATTCTACGGACGCCATACTTATCAAATGACCTTCCGCAACTGCGGTCGAGCTTCCTAAACATCGACACGCATTTAACTCGTTAATAAAAAAAAAGGAGATTAGATATCGTGACGAAAATATCGATTTTATGGAATTTCTTTTCTGCGAATTATTATTATCAGTCGATGACATACTTCGTTATACTTTATAAATTGTCGACAATTTTCTTGGGTTAATATTCGTCCGCGAGATCAGATAAGACAATTTTTCGATCGATAGATTTATTTATCGAGTGCACTCCGAACAATAACATGGTTCTCACGGACCTGGAAAACCTCGAAAACCGAGAAAAGTCAGGGGATTTGTCGGGAGCTGGAAAAGTGATGGAAAAGTCATGAAATTTTTTTTAGCCCTGGAAGTTTTTTTGAATCTGATGTTTTTCGTTTAATTCCGTGCTACACGACGTTTATATTTTTCGTTTCAGCAAATTTACCGACTCTATACAGCATATATATGACTATCCAATGATATTATTTTCGTTGGCAACTTTTAATATTGTGAACTGAGTTTAATATATTAACAATCATTATATATTATATTTTACGTTACTTGTAATCGTACGTTCCTACCATGATAGACTGGAAAAATTACATTTTTGCTCTGGAAAACCGGGAAAAGTCCGGGAATTCCTTTTGGAGAATTTCGTGGCAACCATGAATAATAATTCGTTGTATGCACGATATGTAGTTCGTAGACTATATAGCTGAACAGCTGCATATAGCTCGAACGTTATTTCATTGGCTTTATGCGATATCGTCAATCGGTTTACATAGTGGAGCTCCGTAAAATGCCGGTCACTGTATTCGACATACTTCGATAAGTTGCAATCGCTAATACGAAGAATCCAGAAGAAGCGGTGGCATTGACACATCACAAACGAAAACAATAACAGATTTTGCGATGACGAATGTATAAGGCACTTCTTTTCGCTTACGCTCGGTCGTGCCTAAAAACACGATAATTAAAAATAACTTCGTACATACATTTTTTTTAAGTCAGTCTCAACTTTATGAATAAATAAAATCATATTGGAGAAAGTTTCTAAATTAAAATGGTATCGAAAAGATGATAAAAATAGATAATTACATTGTAGAGAGTTTAAGATAAAATGGTATTAGAAAGGATTTGTAACACAGAAAATGACTTCGGTGAGACTTTAACATGTAATAAATGGTAAAAAAAAAAAAAAAAAAAAAAAAAAAAAAAAAAAAAAAAAAAAAAAAAAAAAAAAAAAAAAAAAAAAAAAAAAAAAAAAAAAAAAAAAAAAAAACTAACGCGTCAAATAACAAATATGCGACTGTGACCCAACGCTGTAAATGCAAAGCATTAACTCCGTCAATTTGACACTATTATATACACAGTGAATGAACAAATTAATAATAGCAGTATAGATAGATAGATAGATAGATAGATTCGTTTATTATAATTCGTTTATAGTATAAACAATTTCTTATAAGGTAAAAAACTAACACTCAACCCAGTTCTCTGAAAATATAGCACTTGGATTTCGCGAACTTCCGCAACATTTTTTAATGCTTTCGACGGCCAATAATAATAAACGATGACGAAGAACTCTGTAGCGGCGGGAAGTATCCGGGTCAGCTGTGAGATTACAAGTAGTAGTGGGGTTCGCCAGCGTAGATTTCAATTTGACACCGCGAATCTTTAAACAATTTTTAAAAATATTCGGTTATTTATGTGAGTTCACAATTCGCCCACATATATTGGGTCATAAGCCTAAATTAAGCTATGAGGAATCGGTATACCAAAATCTGTTACGTGATTTTTCGCCGTTTCGACAAACACTTTCGGCTACGATAACTCCGCATTTTGCCTCGGAGCAGTCAGGCGTAAAGATAGATCGACGAACGGACTTCGTAGATACATTACTATAATCGGTAAAACTTTTTTTCGGGCTCGACATTATCGTTGATAATTATACGCCGCAAAGAATATGCGAATCATCATTCGCCCTCTCGACTCGATGAGCTGTTCCAGGTCAAATGTTGCGAAATCGCGCGTCACGTAACATTGTTAATTTAACAACAAATATTATTGATATTTAATTGCGTCGGGTTTGCCATTTAAGTTAAAATCAACGTGTCTCTTTTTCAATATGATAACAATTTTTCTTTAGTGATTTGTTTTTTCTGTTTATATTCTGATAGTCTATTGTACGACGTTACAAAGTTTCAAGACAAATGCGAACGATAATTTATAGGTCTTGCGACAAGGAAAATAAAATTTGATGAGAGAAAACAATTACATCCATTTAATTAAAAATGTCTCTATGAGGAAGCAAGGAAAAAAAAAACAATTTATCAGTCGGTATAAACAATCGGTTCCTTTCAATTCATTCTTTCAGTACTTTTTTTGTACAGCTCCGCATGTAAAGAACACGAAGCTAACTTTCCTCCAAAATGTTGCGTCACAAAATAAAATTGAATATTCATTTTCTGTATTACAGCCCGAACTCGTAATATCTCACGGTTATCGAGTAGAGACTCACTATGTTTGGACTGAAGACGGTTATCGTTTGGAATTACATCGTGTCCTAACGCCAGCTAATCAAGAATCGTCGACATCCGATGGGAAATCGTTTACCAAGGATCCACTGATTGGAGAAACTATCGAGGAAAATTCAATCAACGAGAAACGTACTAAAAACTATATAGGACTCCCGGACATATCGCCGTTGCGGAGAGCAGATAGTGGAGAGAAGAAATCTTCTAAACCAGCGGTTCTCGTGCATCATGGCTTGCTATCGAGTTCCGCCGACTTTGTCCTCCTCGGCCCTAAGAAAGCTTTGGGTACTTTAAAAAATATTTTTTCATCCAATCTTTACGGCACATTTACATCACTACCACTCATAACTCTACCAAAATCTCTACCAGAATGTAAAAAAACTCTACCAAACTTGAAATAAAACTCTACTGGAATTGAATTAAAATTCTACGGGAATTAAATTAAAACTCTACTGAAATACAAGACTACCGTCTAGCCTTGTATTACGGTAGAGTTTCATTGTAATTCCGGTAGAGTTTTTTTCTGTTCTGGTAGAGACTTTGGTAGAGTTATAATATGGTAGTAATTTTTTCTGTTAGAGTTGTGAGTGGCAAAGATGTAAATGTGCCATCTTTGTTCCCTTCGCGGCTTCTTCACAATTCTAATTCTGTTACGATTTTTTTTTCAGCGTACGCACTCTGCGACGAGGGATACGATGTCTGGTTGGGCAATGCCAGAGGCAACAGGTACTCGCAGTACCACAAGAAATATACGACAAAAGATAAAGAATTTTGGGACTTCAGGTAAGATGATATTTCAACGAAAATACAAGACTCGAAAGATTTTTTTTCATACGCGGAACGTTCGACAAACGGTTACAAAATTCACGGATAGATACTCCATATCTTAAGGTAGTACTTGCGGACAGTCTGACCCCACGTGAGTTCAGAGAGAATTGAGAGGAATTTGCGAACGCTTCTCGATGGGATAAAAATCTGAAAAAATCATCCATCGTGCTGAAAAGATTGATTTTGCATAATAATGATTCCAAAAATGTTAATAACATTTTGGAATTACGTTCCGAATTTTTTTCGGTGATTTTTTACAATAACAAATCAACGATAAAAAAATGTCCAACAAATCACCAGGCAACCAACTGTTTTTTTTTTATGAAAACGATTTAAAATTTTTTTTTGTATACGTATGAATTTTTTCAGAATTTCGTCCAATTTTTGAAAATTACGTTTGTAGTTAATAAAAAATGTAATTTTCAAAAATTACACAAAATACTGAAAAAATGCATATGTATTCGAAAAGATTAACAAATTATTTTTATATGAACAAAAAGTTAAGTTGCCGGGGGATTTGTTGAACAATTTTTTTTTTCATTCATTTGTTAATAACATTTTAGAATTATTATTATGCAAAATCAATGTTTGCAACACCTTCCATATGCTTGATTTGTAAAGATTTTTATCCCATCGAGAAGTGTTCGCCAATTCTCTCCGAATTCTCTCCGAACTCACGTGAGGTCGAACTATCCGCTAGTACTACCTTAAACAGAAAATAATGTGCAAATCACTTCGCGACTCTGCAATCAGTACTTATTTTTTTTCTTCCCGACAGACATGGACTCTACTCTGTAAGTTTATTTTTTCCAGGAAGCTATTTGTACATTGTTTTTTGTTTGTCATCCGTTCGTAATCACCAATGTCAGGTAACACGGCATTAAATACATTTATTCATTTTTTAGTTGGCATGAGATGGGAATATACGATTTACCGGCGATTATTGATTACGTGCTAGTAAAGAGCGAGCAGACGAGCCTTCTGTACGTTGGTTACAGTCAAGGCACGACAGCTTTTTTTGTAATGGCGAGCGAGCGTCCGGAATATAACGCGAAAGTTCGTGTTATGGTGTGCCTCGCTCCAATCGCCTTTCTCTCGAATCAACGAAGTCCATTGCTCAAATGTGTCGTACCGCTTCACATTGTTATGAAGGTGAGTCCTCATCCGCGCTACCGCAATTCCCCGTTGTCTTCGTCTTATATTTATTGTTAGCGTGTTTCAGTGGGCGCAGGCGTACTGCAATATAAATCAGTGGTTTCCGCGTAACAAGCTTCAAACTTACGCTCTCGGGACACTTATGAGAAACGCACCGGTCACATTTTCGAACACCTTTTGCGCTGGATGGTTCTATCTTGTCGCCGGTTTCGGCAGCGATCAACTCGACAAGTCTATGCTGCCAGTTATATTCGGACACTTTCCGGCTGGCGCGTCGGCCAAACAAATTATTCATTACAGTCAATCCATTCAATCTGGTAATTATACGACGATTTTATTTCGTCATAAAAAATTTCGTTACAATAAATGAAAAATAGGAATAAAAATAATTGGATTAATTACTTCGATCGATATCTAATCAATATCGGTATATAAATATTGATAGACTGAAGACGGAAGTTATTGACGAAATATCGAATTTTTTTCAGGAATATTTCAAAACTTTGACTACGGCACGACGAAAAACATGACGATGTACGGAACCGCCGCACCTCCGTCCTACTCATTGGACAGAATCAAGGTTCCCGTGGCCATATTTCACAGTGAAAACGACTTCTTGAATCATCCGACTGTAAGTAGGATAAACGACGTTCGCGTCGGTAGTCCAATTATACTAATGCAATTGGCCTTAATCTGTTTTACAGGATGTTGAGAGTCTAGCCCGTGCCTTGCCGAACGTGTTCGAGAAGCGTAAGATCGAACACGCGAAATTCAATCACATTGATTATCTATGGGGCAGAGACGCCAAGACTTTGCTCTACAACGATATCATAAAAATTCTTAAACGCTTCTAGTGTAGCGTAGTTAAGGAAATTTGTTGAACAAAAAAAGGAAAGATTATTTTTTGTTAAGGGCAATTTTTTGTGTATGAGATACACATACTCTAAGAAAAAAAAAAAATGTGATACCTCGCCAAATGGAAGAAACGATTATATACTAACTGTTATTTCTTCAAAATCGTATTATCAGTGACTGAAAATATGTAATTTACTTTCTCTGCTCCATTTATCTCCCCAGTGCTGCGCGAACTTTGGATGACACCCTTTAATGTCGTGAAAGTGAGAATAAAGTTTATATATATATATTTATTATAAAGTTTGTATTCTTTCTTCTCTTCGCATTACTTTCTTTTTTTTAAGGTGAAAGTGAAAGTGACGTGGCGGTGCCAGGAGTGCGAGAGTGATGGCGGAGAGAGAGAGAGAGAGAGAGAGAGAGAGAGAGAGAGAGAGAGAGAGAGCGCGACAGAGAACGTGTTCCAATTCACCTTAATCGAATCTTACTTTAATCCTAAGTCGATCGCTCCGTGGGCGGACTCGATTAGTTTTTATTTCCATAATCGATCTTCATAAAAATTCACAAGAGAAAAAACATCTCTCTCAAAGGAAATCTTTTTGTGCGCCGACAAATTGTACTGTCGGTAATTCAGCGTTCGCCAGTTTCTCACCGCGTCGCCAGTGTCTGATTCCCTGAGGTATCCCGAAACGGCGCAGCGGCCAACCATCGCTCGCCTTCGAAAAGGAGGAAAACAAAAATAAAAAATAATAATAATAACAAAACATCGATGGTTAAAAAAAATACGAGAGAGCGTTACTATATGAAACACCATCGTATTTTCCGATACCTTGAAAGTAAAAGGCTCGTTTTAACTTTTAAAAAATAAAATCGAGACAAACGATAGACGATGTAATTTAACCTTATTAAAGCGGAGGGACTCTTATAAAACGTTTTTACTTATAAAATGCCGGTACTTAACTACTGGGGGGAGGGAAGTGAAGGTTATGTTAAGAAATAGTTCCGAGAGTGGGGAGTTTTGCGCCGTAAAAAGGGTTGAATTTCCGAATCAGCTGTTTCCTCAGTCAGCTGTTTGCCGAAGAGTGAGATAACACGCAATAAACATTAGACATTAGATATTGAAGACTTAACGAACAAAGGTGATAATTCCAAGTATTAGCTAATAATGAACGTCGCAATAAAATCCGGCATGTCTCTGGTGAGTACGAGCCGATGATAAATTATTCGTAACTTATACTGATTCGTTTGTTTAAGATAAATTTTCGTCTGCTGCAGGTTAGACCTGTCGGCAAGCCGAGAGCGATCTCGACGACTTCGCTGTGGAGGGGAGATCACGATCTGCATCATCCGGAAGGCCGCGAACCAACGATACCCCCTTACGTTGAACGCGAGGGTGAAAACTCCGATCTCAAACGAGCTCGGTAACATATCTTCCTTACGGAGTAATAAAAAAACATATTACCGAATAAGATATAAAAACTGCTTTTAAATCAAATTTGATTATTAAGTAGGGTAAATGGCGGTAAAATTAACTCAGAGATAAACGGCAGTTTAGTGATTTGCAGATTACATAGCACGAAAAATAACATACAACCGTCCGTTAAAAGGGACTCGAGATATCGACTATTTTTTAAATCAGAAAAATTCGATATTTTATCATTTTCAGCTTCGTCGAAGAGGCAGCTTGATTTTCATGAATTTTTAATATTTTTTGTTCGTGAGTAGTGAAAAGTTTTTCTGTATGTTGCAAGTCTTCATTGATTCTTCGACGAAGTGCTTGCAGCACTTAAGATTTAACGTGATTTTTAATTTCGTCAATAATGTCTGGTAAAATGCTGACTCTAACAATGTCTTTGCTATCGAGCTAAATAGTTGTACAAAAAATTGAATAATATCATTGGTATCAAAATTAATTATAATAGTTGGATGAATGGCCGATATTACTCAATGATTGGCTACGTGCGAATTTCGTATTTTTCTCTCTATTCTCGTTTATAGATTTTATTTTTTTCAAACAACCGTACGACTCGTTACCGATGTATTTAACGTTGATAATTTGTCCCCGATAGTTTGGTCTACCAGTCACGGAAGCGAGGAATGCTGGAGAACGGTTTGATGCTGAGTACCTTTGCCAAAAAGTATCTGAACAGCTTCGACGACAATCAGCTGAGGCTCTACGACAGATTGATTAATCTGCCGTCGAACGATTGGGATCTTTTCTACTGGGCCGCTGGTGTGAAGCCAACCCCAGCCGAATTCGATCACGAGATAATGAATTTGCTCAAGAAACACATCAGAAACGAAGATCGTCAAGCTCGCATCGTTCAACCGGAACTCTGAGTCAGTTTATATCGTAGTCTCGTTAAAAATTTGTTCACCTCGAGGATCGGCCGATGCTCTCGTCGGTTCTTCGAGTGAGGAGGTGATTATCAATTAACTCCACGACGTTGTATAAAAATATGAAAAAATTACGTTTATTTCGTGCCGATCAGTATGATGTATATATACATGTTTTGAGGGACGATCATTAAACTGTTTAAACTTTATTCGGACCTTTGCGCGTTTCGTGTTGAAGAGAAAACAAAGAAAACAAAATTGAGACAAAAAAACACAAAAAAAAAAACATTAAAACATTAAAATCATAATCACGACGAACGAACGGTCGGCGATTCATTGCGGGACGATGAACAGGAAACGAAAAAGCACAGTCGACGATTATCTACAAAGCGAACAGAAAAAAATACAAACGAATACCCTATCACACACCGAGATTTCCGAAACGGTATGGATCAACGAGAAATTCTTTTTTTTGCGTAAAATCGACAAATCCAGGTCCTTTGGATGCATTGCGTCCCCTGCCGGTACTCGACGTCGCTGATCCTCGAACCGATGAACGACCTCTGCTGCTGCTGGAAAAAAAACATGTCGCTTGAACACAAAACATTCATCTCGCGGGACGGTCATGTTCATGTTTTATTTTCTTACCTGGAGCCTCGTTTGTACCTTTTAGCACCGGTACGACGACTGTATTCGCCTTGGCGCTTTCTACCTGAACCGCTGGTGCTCGCTTTCCTTGGCGATGCGGCACTGTTGATCCAGACTGCGTCCTCTTCTTCCTCCTCTCCTTTGTCGTCTCCGTCGTTCAACAGTACTGAAAAATGAAATTTGACGTAAACTAGATCGAACAAATATTTGAAGTTCGCTATTTTTTCCCAAATTTTGACTTAAAAATAATCGCGAAAAAAAATCGCGACAGATCGTTCAATTTACATGTCGATATTTTGCAATTTGGCTTTCTTGTAGAGGAAGCTGTTTTCGGAAGAAAGAAAATCGAGATTTTAGTGTCAACGTACTTTAAATAGTCTAGACCGTCGAGAAATTAGATTTTTAGCTGGCTTCCGAATGTACGTGTGTGTATGTGACAGTTGAATGGTTTACCGGATAACTCGGAAAGGGCTTGAGATAGCCAATTAAAACTTGATACATTCGTAGAGGGTCATGTCCCTTCCGTTGATGCAATTTTTATGAAGATTGACAACCCCAGTTCGAGATTTTACGCTATTTATACATTTTTTAAAAAAGATCTTGATCGCTCCATTTGTGTAAAGGTTGAGCTATCATCCTAAAACTGCATACAAATATAATACAGTGATCTAAAAGCCTTTGGTATTAAATTTAGCCGAAATCTATCTACGCGGTTAGATTTTATGAAATTTTGATTTTTTTTGTTTGTTTAATATTACTATAAACCGGCTAATTCGAGTAACTATGAAAGTATCGAGCTGAAATTTGTAACATGAAAGCTATGCGCAAAATTGTAAAATAAATAAGGAACCCTTGTGCGCATTCTTTTTCGTATTTACTTATTCATAACATTGGTAATAAAATTCATCGGACGCGAAATATCCTACGGCGGGAAACTTACCGACCTTCTCCGCTGCGAACTTTTGCGTAATGTCAAGCAATGCCTTGCCGTATTTCTCGAAGTTCGCTTTAGTTACATGCGGTATTCTAAGCATGGCCTCTTCGCAATCGGGCAACTGTTGGCTCATCGCTCTGACGGCGATCATGTTCATTATTGACGACGCCGAAACATCGAGAGCACCGGCGATACCCTGTACGATGGTCATCAACTCGGCGTAACATTTGTCCTGTAGTTCCTTCAGGATTTTGTTCACCGGCTGGGTGACCGTAGAAACCGTTGCAACCGCCGATGAGCCAGTCGAAGACCGCATCGGGAAAAGCATCTTAAAAACAAAATTTTACCTGTAAACTATCAATCGCAATTTGAGGTAAATAAGTGGTAAATAATTTCACGCTAAAAAAATGTCGTTTTTAAAGAAACTCAATCGAATAGTTGAGTTCCGTGCGTTAATCAACAGAAATACATTAAAGTTTGATTATCTCCGACGCTCATTTCACAATACGAATTTTTTTGCTCTTAATTGATGCCGAAAAAAATAAACACTCCCATTCATTAACCAAAAGAAGGAAATTGAATTTTTTAAATTTGATGCAATTTTGTTGGTTCAAAACGATACCTTGGAATCTTTCGATCTCATGAAATCGTTCGCTTTCTGTCCGATTTTTATGTATCCGCAAGCAATTTCGTTCTTGATGTACATTTCCTCTTTGAGATATTCTTCGATGACCAGTTTGTGAAGCAACCTTTCTATGTCGACTTTGTTCCAGGCACGTCCTCGACCGTAGATCGGGCACGATGTAAGATTTGCTTCTCGTATCTTCTGGAGATTGGCGCCCTTGTATATGTCGGCAAGATATAGCAAGGTGAGATTGCACGATCTCGCTTGGTTTATCGTCCCTACGGCTGTTAATATAGCTTTGACGTCCATCGTCACGTCGACCTCCGTAAAATCATTCTGAAACATTTCAATTTTGATTTTGAAATTTTGTTAGCTAAAAATTACTAACACACATTGCCGATAATTATTTTTTTTGTCTCATTGTTTACCTTGCATCGACAATTGTCGCAGGCCATTGCCTTGTTAGCAATGCACTTTTCGCGCCCGAATATTTCACCAAAGTAATTCAACTGCTGTGTTCGGCGACAGTCGGTTAGATTCTCTGCGAAGCTAACCATTTTCACGAGATTATCCGTATGCGTTTTAACCGCTGCGGCCGACGATTTGTCCATTTCGATCATCTTTCTCAGTCTCAAGACGTCGCAGTAGTTGTAAAAGAGAACGCACTCGGCGAGCTCGCCGTCACGACCGGCGCGACCGCTCTCCTGATAATAGCCCTCGATGGATTTTGGAATCGTCGCGTGAATAACGAAACGCACGTTTGGTTTGTCGATACCCATACCGAAAGCTATCGTTGCACAAACGACCTTGACCTGCATTAAAAATTGTTATTTCTTAGAAAGTGTTAGTTCAATCGTAACGTCAGCCATAGACGCTTATATGACTGGGAAAAAGAAAAAAAAACAATCTTTGAGCTAACATTTTTTTTGCTCCATACATTTTGCGAAATTTCGCTCCGTCCGATATTTTCGTCGTGTTCGACGGCAACACAAACGGTATTAAAATACTATAACGTTTTAATACCGTCTTTTTCAGACGGTTGGCGTTAGATGAAAAACGTCCGAAAAGTTACCATTTTCTTATTTAAAAAAAAAAAATAGAAGGGTTTCGTAACGAATTTCTCGACCGCATACATGCCTTTTTTTTTTTTTTTCTCATGCTGAAGACGAATTCGATGGCAGTTTCGTCACCCATTTGTGGGGGACGCTCGAATTGGCGATGGCAAAAAAAAATTGAGATGGGCTAGCGAAAAATCAGACCGACGCGCGGCATAATGGGCCACCCTAAACAAGACAACTAGAAGGCTGCAACGGCGGATTATAGGCGGATTATGAGCACTACTGATAGGTAGAAGTAGGAAAACTCAAGATGTATGGCTAAAAAAAGATGTGGGCTAAAAGAACAATTTAAGGGTCGCCCGTCTCGCCCCAGACAATTTTTCTTTTTCGGACACGTTATAAAACTGTGAAAATATAATTGTTGGATGACTAACAAATTATAATAAATTATGCTTTCGGCAGCGTTGTAGCCGCATTATTTGCTTAGGGGGCCCATCTTGCCCCGGACGCCTCTATATATATTTTTTGATCGAATTTTAAACTCACTTCTTCAGAAATCCATCGGCCCTGCACGTCGCTGCGCTGATGATCCGTGAGGCCGGCATGATAGGCCAGCGCTTTAATGCCATTGGATTTCAACTGCCCAGCATAATCGTCGCACTCCTTGCGCGACAAGCAATAAACAATACCGCATTCGTTCTTCCACTTTGTCTTGATCATTGCTATAGTCTCGTCGGAGCAGTTTTTTCCCTTCTTCAGGATCACGCTGTATCTTAAATTCGGCCTGTTGAAGCTGCTTAAGAACCTGGTAATTAAAAAACAATTATTTAAGTAAACGTTATTCATTTAATCTGTCGTGAAATTTCAATCGTAAGGACAAAACTCACCACTTTGGATTGGTCATGCTCAACTGATGCAAAATATCCGATCTGACTCGTGGCGTAGCCGTTGCCGTCAACGCCATTATCGGAACTCGCGGATAATTTTCACGCAACATTTTCAATTTTTTATAATCCGGTCGGAAATCGTGTCCCCATTGACTGACGCAATGCGCCTCGTCGATGACGAATCGCGCCAGAAGATTTCTCTCGTGGAGTCTCGCGAGGGTGCTGCAGAACCTCGCCGATGCGGATATCTTTTCTGGTGTCACATAAAGAAGCCTCAGGCCAGGTTCTTCTTTCGAAAGTTCGCGATATATCGCTTCCGCTTGGTTTTCCGTTATGCTGCCTGACATGTGAGCTGCGGGTATCTAAAAAATAAGAGCTACAGTCGACGCTGATCTCCCAGGGAATCGAGAAGAAAATATTCTTTTTCTGTTTCGTATTACTCACATCGAGGGACGTAAGTTTCTGTACTTGATCGAGAATAAGACTCTTAAGAGGCGATATCACGATCGTCAGTCCAGGAGTTATGAGAGCCGGCAGTTGATAACAAAGTGACTTTCCTCCTCCAGTGGGCATCAGTACGAAGCAGTCGTAAGACAAGAGAGCCGCGTTTATCGCTTGAAGTTGATTCGGTCGGAACGAGTACAGACCGAAAATTCGTCGAAAAATCTATGAAAGATTATCGAATTATTGCATATTCATAAATTATTTCATCAAACCCTCGATTTTTTTCAATCCCAGCTATCGTGTAAAACAACGCTCATCATGAAAATCAAGTCAAGAGATCGGGCTGAAGGATCCAGGTTGATGGTCCTTTGCCAAGTGGTAAAATTAGCATTAGACATAAAATTTAGTATAAGATAAACTGTAAATATTAACTTTGACAATAAATTTCTTTTACTAATACTAAGTCAAGAAAATTACGAATTTATCAGAGGTGAAACAATACTCAATCTTTCTGGCGCTTTCTCAAAGTTAAGGGTGCATTTTTTTTTTATCTCAGAAATATTTTTTCATCCAACGTACTTTCAACATCTCGCCCGAGTGCACGTAATCGAGTCCGTCGAATTCTCCGCTGACTCCATCGTTCTTATAATTTCCCGTAAAAGTGCCAATCTCAAAAGTTTGGTCTTTCGGCTTGACGCAAACTTCCTGCGAGGCTTTCGCCGGACTCTTGGTCTTCGGCGGGGTTTCGTAGTAAACGTCGCTGAGTTCCGGATATTCCATCAATTCGTTGCTCAGCGTTGGTTCGATTCTTTGCGAGAGAGGAGTCAAGTCAGCCGAGGAAAAACTCTCGGCAAAGTCCCCCCATATGTACGAACTTTTTGATTTCAAGCTCAACGGGTTCGACGATTTTTCCGGCAAACTGTAAGCTGTGTCGGGTGGAACGTCATCGGTGACGTCCATATCGTTCATAGGCTCGGAACGACGTGGCGGCGAGGTCATCGACGCGTTGCCATCGCCGGAGGTAGATTTTAGTTCCGGTTGTGAAGATGACTTCGTTGCCTGATTTCTCTCCCAAATCTCATCGATCTTTTTCGTCATCTCCGTGGAGATCGTTGCCTTTACCGGCCTTTTTAATTGGAATGTGCCGCGCTTAATTTGCGGAGATTCAGTCTCGCTCGAATCTTTTCCCGTATCGCTCTTGGCAGGATTTTTTAATTCACGCAACAACTGGATGCTTTCTCGCGATGTTTGAACGCTTTCGCGTGAAACCGGTAGCGATTTGAATGTCTCCTCCTGCGACGATTTATCCGTGTACGAGCCAGTCGATGCAACGGTTTCGTCGACGTGGAGATTCTTACGCGCGTTGTTCGCACTTCTAAAAGGAACTTTTGGTTCGGCATTTTTCTCGATTCTCAGAGGCAAAGGCATGTAGTCGTCGAAGTCATCGGGATATTCCGATTGGCTAGACTCATTAAAAATCTTTTGATCGATCGAACTCTTCGCCTCTGTTTTTTCCGCCGTAGAGATTTTCTTTTCCGTCAAGCGTATCTTTGCTTGTACGTGTTTGTGCAGTGTTTTCAACTGGCCGAAAGCGTCGGCGTCGAAGTGCGGAAATTTTTCTAATATCGGCACGGGTATCTTGTTCAAGGCCGTGACGAATTTTTCGAGGATCTCGGCGTGAAGCTCTTTGAGACCCTGGCAGTGCTCGGTTAGCTCGTCCTTCTTTACCTGAAACATTGTGTCGTAAAAAGTAGCGATTAAAAAAAAATAAACAATATATTTATAGTATAAACAAAATATTTGAAATTTACTTGAACATTTTGAATGTCCCAGTTATCGATACGTTCAGCCTCGAGCCAAATAGTATATGAAACTAATTCAAAAAACAAACTGCAGCAGTTTTTTCTCGAAATGCAAATACATTTTTTTCGGAAAAAGACTATCCCAGAATCCCCATTTATCACCATTCAACTGGCTTTTTCAAAAATAAAAATAATTGTTGCAAATGTTGACTCCTCGAAATTATCAGTCACCTATATATACAGCTTCGATTGAAAGCCAACAAAAATTCCGGCTCGAAAAATTACCAGGACATCCGTATCGAATGGTCTGAGGATAATGAAAAAAAAAAAATTCTCTCACGGGCATAGGTGATGCCATGAGTGGCTTCGATTTGATAGATTTTATCCACGGCGTCAATTGTTTATCTATTCCGAGTGGTTTGAGATTTAACTTGAAGTCCGGTCCTTCCCACTTCTTCGTCGGCGTTTTTTCCGGACTCTTCACTGGCGAACTATCGGAGTCCAATGATATGATACTCGTTCGCAATTTGGGGCGCCGATATACCGGCGTCTTTTCAAATGACTCGTCGGACTCGCTGTCGATTTTTATAGGCGACTCCTTCACCGACGGCCTCATCCTCGCTTCCTTTTCCTGTGACAGATACTTGGTGGAATCGTACTTGGTGTTCCCATTTGACAATCCTCCTGTGCCATTTACGGGCTTCGTGGTCGCTGAATCAGGCGCAACCCGAGAGTCGCCCAGCGGCTCGGCGTCATCTTCGCTATCCGATCCATGAACGAAATGCCTGCTCACTCTTCTGTTGGGCCACATCGTTTTCGCTTCACCCTTGTCGTTGCGGTGCATCTCCGATTCTCCCAGCGATGCACAGCCATTCGTTTCGGCGTTGTTTTTCACTTCTGTCTTTCCCATTAAAGCAACGAACGAGTCGCCCATACTTGACTGTGGAGACAAAAAAATCTTGATGAATACAACATTTTTACTTTCATTGAAGGCATATAATTTGTGCTGATGTGTATGAGCCTGTTGTTATGATCTAATCCTTAACGCGCCAGTGTGCCAAGTGATCCGTGGTGGCCAATAAAAAACATTGGAAAAAATTTCAATACTTCACACGAGCAAATTATATAATATGGTTGTGGGAAATTGTGAAATTTTTACTGTGAATTTTATTTTTTTACATACACATATACGTTAATATATGAATGATATACCACTGACTAAAATTCATCAAACTAAATGTATAAATAATTCTCCGGTGACTAAAACCGCCTATATTGAATATATAAATCATTTTCCAAAGACTAAAAATAAAACCGACACTGTTAAATGAAGATCCGAATGGATCGTTATATGAAAACATGTTTAAAATCTATCTAACTATGATGAAAAATCATATTTTACACATTGCTTGTGCATAGTGTAAAATTTCTCGCAAAAATTGTAATTAAAACTTTTCAACCGCTTCCAACTTTGACAATTTCCAGAACATTTTTAAAAACAAAGTTGAGGATAGTTTTTTTAATATTTATTTTTGTTCTTATAAGGACCAAACACTGGCGTGTCAAGAGCTAAACTCACGATGGATATAATCGACGTTTCTTTAGTATTTTCAAGGATTGACAAATCGTTTTCGCTCGATGTATCCTCTAATAGATCGAAACAGTCGAGCGCCTGTGCTAATTGCCCGACTTCGGAGACTTCCTTATTAGAGCTACAAAAAAAGAACAAAAAATGTGTGCAGATAATCAGTAACGGAACAGAAAAACACATGACATAACGGGAAGAAGAGAACTACGAGTCTGTAATTGAAAATGAAAAAAATGAAAAAATGAAAAAAAAAAGAAGTCAATTTTTTATGTAAACAGTGTGAAAACGGCAGTTACGAAAGCGAGTCTTTACCTGCTAGGCATTTCGACGTCAGGCATCTTAAACGTCGATTCTTCCTGCGATGTTTCTTTTTCTTCCAAATTCATGGAAAGCTCTTTCGACGTGTCAGTTAGTTATGAAAATTATCATTTGAACGTAAGAAAAAAAACGAAGTACCAGCGATGTAGACTCGACACCACCGACTAGCCCGCACGTTTTCTACCCATGCAATTATTTTCGTGTTTCTTATGATTATTTACTTTTATTATTGTTCTTTGTTCTTTCAGCAATAGTGACAAGTTCGCGACACAGCAGATTTTTCTCGATCTTTCACATCATGACGGGAGATTCAAAAAATGTTTTTTTTTAATCACAATTCATAAACAATGTTTGTATACTTCGTGTTCGGGAGAAAAATAGGTTTTGCGTTGCGGTCTGAAGGTGTCGACATAGGTGGCCGTGAGCGAAACCGCTACTATTACCAACCTAATCATACTCGAAGTCTCTAGCACGAGATGACTGTAAGATCGTTTATGTAGAACATATAATATTCGCGCGAAAACACGGCAGGCAGCCCACCGTTCCTCCATAAACCGATTCTACACATGCTTAGATCTACCAATGGGGAGGTCTAGAACCGAGCTTCCACCAATCAACAGAACGTGTGTAGAAACGGTTTATGGAGAAACGGTGGGCTGCCCGGCTGCCCTTTAAATTCCTCCCCCCGCCCCCCTGCCATGCCCAACAAGTTTTTTTTTTATTGAAAAGTACCAACGTACAAAAATAATATAAGGTTTTGGGAGGGGTGACAGACAGAGTTGACGAATGCGAAACTTGTATGATGACCAACCTCATCGTATCGAAAGTCTCTAGTGCAGTTTAAGTCCGAAATCTTTAAACTAAATATCGAAGGAATCCACAGTCGAATGCAATTTCCGTACAGAATTCCCCGATAGGTTTACATAATCTAGTCAAAAAGTTTACTGATGGTACAATGATTTTTGTGATTAATATAAAAATCCCGATGATTACACGTATCGCACTGACTACCATAACCACTGTATGATGTAAATCACTCCCATATGCTATATTCTCAAGATTTCGGCATTCGTAGCATATGGGAGTGAATTTACAACTTTTATGAGGAAGCGATATGAAAATTTCAGTTTTCGACTTTTCGGGATATGGCGAAGTACGGTAATTTTGATTGAACTAAACTTTTGGTTGGGAATGTATGTGTGATGCATTCTTAACAAAGCTGACGGCCCAGTGGACGGT
>JAPYZC010000670.1:0-69434 GCA_030522665.1 Ichneumoninae sp. A BG-2022a | reverse complement strand
CTAAGGAAAATAAATAAAAAAAATGTAAACAAAAAAAAAATGTTAAAAATATTGAAAAAAAAAAAAAAAAAAAAAACCAAATCCCCACCGAAATAATCGATCAAAAACGATTTACTCGATGATGCCGAGTGGCGACGACCCTGGGGGTCGTTAAGAAGACGGAATCGCTTTGGAGACATGGCCGGCTGGAGCTCGCCGGTCGCGAGAGACGGCTCCGGCGGAGGGATGTAATTCAACAGTTTTGCGTAGCCGTTGACCTCGAGTGCGGTCCAACACGCAAAGTATAGACTTCGCTCGTTCGCTCGGACGCCGAGGAGGTCGGGCTCGTAGTCGTCGTTGTCGTCGTGGTGGTCGGTGAATTGAGTGGAGTGCCGCGGGAGCGCGAGAAGTTCTCCACCGGGCGAGGAGAGGAAGCGAGATGGACCAAAGTGAGTGGGTACGGGAAGTGGAGTGAAGCGAAGCGCAGCTATCCACCGACGGGATGTTTACGTTAGGGAAATCTTACTAAAGAATGGAACAGGCAGAGCAAGTAAGAGAGACGGAGATCTCAAGAAAAAGGGAGGATAAAGGGGGTAGGATTGGAGGAGAGACGAAGCGGGAGGAGGAGGAGGAGGAGAGCCCTGGCCAAAGAAAACCAACTCGCATCTCATAACGTGGGATTGCTTCCGCGCGAGATTGGTGGGCGGACCAGCAGCGAGTCGCCGGCTAGGTCGCGGGGCTGGTAATTATGCTACCGCTGTCCCCGGATAATATAGTACCGTAACACTGTCCCATCGCCACCCTCTTTCTCAGTTTTTTCCTCCCTTTTTTTTCTTAACTTCCTTCTTCCCGCTACAGATGTGAATCGTGGTTCGCCGTCCCTCTCCCGCTCTCGTCATCCCTTCAGCGCGCGACGCCGGCTTGTCCCTCCCGCACCTCTGTAATCTTGCATAATTTATTTCTCGCTATTGTTCACCCTCGTCGAATTATGCATTATTCTGGAGAGAGGACAGGGCCACGTGGGCCCCTCGCCGCTGATGCTGGTCGACCGCTCTCTCGCTCTTTTTCTCTCTCCTCGTACCTAGGCGCGCCTTCTTAATTCGTCAAAGAAAATTCATTCTGGCGCGAGAGCAGGACGATGGATGGGAGGGAAAAAAATTTCCTTCCTCCCTTGGACGTATCTCGGTGTTCGCACTTCCTTTTGTTCTCTTATTTACATTTTTTTCCTTATTCCCGAGGAGTTTTCTTTTTTTTTTTCACTTATTGCAAGCGTTCTTGCAAGACGAGCCGGTTCGTTGCCAAAAGTTCGAGGTGGGATTGTGCCGGAACTGGAAAAACGGCACATCGCCGGCTCCACACTGAAGGCGTACGCTAAAACTCCATATCGGTTCTTCTCCGGCCGGCGTAGGTAGCCAGAGCGAAGCCAACCGTCTTCCGGGCACTGATAAGCACAGGGTAAAATCTCATTTTTCGACCGGTTGTGACATATTTCCAGTGAGACGTCACTTTCGAATTTTTCCAACCGGAAGTGACGTATTTTGGGTATGAAGTCACTTCTGATCGAAAAATGAAATTTTCAAACTGGAAGTGACGTCTTTTCGGTATGACGTTATTCCCGGTCGAAAAATTGAATTTTCAAACCAGAAGTGACGTCTTTTCGGTATGACGTCACTTCCGGCCGAAAAATGAATTTGTCAAACCGGAAGTGACGTATTTTTGGTATGACGTTACTTTCGGTCGAAAAATGAAATTTCCAAATCAAAAGTGATGTATTTTGGGTACGATGTCACTACCGAATAATTATATATTTTTATTTGTTGTTCCTCTGATTGTTGCTGAATATGATTCGGCGGCTTAAAAAAATCTTTACCGTCTACGGAGCGATGTCAATGCGATACGTGATAATGCGCGCCAGTACGCACGGTATAGTCGCACATCGTCGGCCGGCGAATTCCATTCGTCTGTCCGAATCAACACGAGGTTTGTACAGGCGTGGAAAAGCTACGCAATGCCGGCGGTGGCGGAGAGTCGGTGTGTCCGAGCGACATCAGCACACCGGTCGGCGTGGAGCTCGATACACGGTTTGACCGTTGAGACAAATTAATTGGCTATTGCTATTTCACACATCTATTCCGAGAATTTGATTTAATGTTTAACGGGTCACCGTGAGTGGGATGTACGTAACTCGGCGGTTTCGAAATATCTCGGCTCGGGCGAACTCTCCCACTGCATCCACCGCGCATACACTTCACGATACTCCAGCTCGCTCGCTTCGTCGCGACGCCAGCCAACAGAATTTGATCTTCCTTTCCAAGCGGTCTGGCGAAGAATAGAAAATCCCTTCGCCGCTCTCCGCAAACCTCCAACCGGCATACCTGTATCACGGAGCTTTTCAACTTCCGGTCAAATATGTACCTCGAAGACAATTTCCAAGATCTCCCGCAGGATCTTTTCTTTTTTCTTCTCCTCCTCGAGACTTCTCCGCCGGTGACGGCGAAGAACTATTTCGTCCCCGACGACGAGACATCCAAGTGTGTGTGTACAACCCGAGCATACATCGACGTCCCGGGGACGTCGCGGGGGACGGGCCGATACAGCGGGGTGGTAAAATGTCGAAAGCGGGAGGGGTTTTGTATACAGAAACGACGAGTCGACAATATACCTACAGACCGAAAGATAGTGGAGATGGAGTGAGTGAGCGAACAACCGGTCCCGCTATCCGCCTATTTGATGTTAGTACAACAGCGGCGCCGTGTTTGCGTTGAGGCCCATATTGATTGCCACCCCTGTAGCCGCCCCCTCGCCACTGGCACGGCCACTCCATATCGTACGATAGCATGCGGTACCCCCTTCCTCCCCCCCCCCCCCCCACCACCTCACCCGGTTTCGTATAGCATACATACACATACTCCGCTATGCAAGCTTCTCTCCACCTGTCTCACTTACTCACCATACGAACGTACACGGTAACCGTACATGCATAACGTACCCCGTTGCTCTCTCTATGTTCACCGGAGGTAGCACAGCTACCTCGAGCAAGTAGTGTAGGCCGACGAGAGAGCGCCCAGGCACTATCTACTAGCAACTAGTTACTACTACGTCACCCACCGATATTAACAGCGGCAGCTTCGTTGTCAGCCGCAGAGCCGCCGACCAGGATTAACATAAAGCTAACCTATCTGCCCTTCTGCTCCTCCACCACCTCGTGATACCCGTAAACCAACACCCACCGCCCGACTAAATAACCACCCTCAGACCCCAAACCCTTTTCACTCTGGCCTGTCGGCGTTCGGGCTCTAATTTTTTATAATTGAGCTTGCTAGGCGTACGAAAATAATTCGAGAATCGTTCGATGGTATTTTGATATGTATGGCTGGGTGGGCGAGCAACAAAAACACTTCAAGTACAAAGCATCACAAGTATTTCTCAAGTACTTTTTCCAACTACTTTTCGCAATTAGGTTCGCAACGTTAAGCGTTATCTAGGTATTCAAAAAATGTGAAAAGTAATCGGCACATGGCTTTCTCGTTGTAAAAAAAAAGACTGACTGACATTTTCGTAATTCGTCTTTGTGAGAAAAAAAACAATTCTCGCGAAAATGATATTTATTGAAAAGTTTAGAAAAATAACCATTGCCAGCCGTAAACAATACGCAATAAGTAAAATAAGCTTGTTAGGTAGTTAGTCAGTTGTGCGCTTGATTGTCATTATTTTGTATCTTCTCGGCTACTGTAGTTTAATTTTTCTTTTTTGATTATGTAGTTTAATTTTAAGTTTATTATTTGTTATTTTCTCATTGTACCGGATTTTTTGTCGGGGCAATTGTTTGTCAGCCGTCGTTGTACGATTTTTTTGGACACGGTGTTCTTACACGAATAAAACAACACTATTCTATTCTATTCTATTCTATATTAATAAAAACACAGTGTTTTGCTACTCATCGAGTATCCGTAATGTATGCGTGTACTTTGTACTGTTTGGTACTTGAAGTACCAAACAAGTACCCGGTACTTCAAGTACTGCCCAGCTCTGATATATAGGTATATGATACACATATGTATATTTTGGGAAATTTAGATAATATGAAACAAAAATTCGGGTTAAAGCAAAAGTTGTGAACATGGTCCATATATTGATTTGCGTGATGATAAGTCGTGAGCCTGGCACGAATTTTTACAGCGTTACATCTGACCCTGACAAGACCCTTGCAAAGCCCTTTCAGGACCTTATCAGGCCCCGATTTAACGCTGTAAAATGTATACCAATGAAATTTCTTCTCAGTGTCTGACAAATATACAATCACTATTTTACCCCTAAACTGGTCTCCGAGAAAAAGTTGAATTCTTTATTTCGACGATACATTACTTGCGTGTACTTTATTTCCGTGGGTGAATCCGAAGGTGTCCGCGTCGAGTCATGCGTATGTTAAAAAAGGGTGGAGAGGTCTACCGAGTCTCCGCGGTGCGAGGGAGCGTGTCGGAGGGAGAGCAGCCCGACGTCTCGTATCTTTTAATTATTTGGCTAAACGATGTTCACGAGGCTTGCCAGGCGAGAAGCGCGTTATCCGCGTTACGCTAGTTATAAATGTGCTTCTGCCTCTTCTGCATGCTCGAGCAGCAGCGGGTTTTATGGCCCTAAAACCCGGCTAACTTGGTAGCGCGTCCGCGTCCGCCTCCGCGCCCACTCGCTCCGTTCGTCCGTTCGTCCGTTCGTTCGTCGTATAAACTATAAAGGGATTTAACTTTCCTTTCACAACGTGGCGTGCGCGCCTTACATCGCATTTACCCGTCGTTGTCTCAGCGCTTCGGCCGTAGTATGCGCCATGCACGCCTTCCTTGCACCACTGCTCTCTCGCCCGGCGCTACGGAAAATTCAACGCTAGTAATACCTGCTTTGCGGGGCGGATAAGCCTCCCCTATATACCACTCGCTTTTCTCGCGATAATCCCCCTCGCAACCGGAAAATATCTCGTTACGTTCCGTCTGGAAACGAGCTGCCCTAAAATGACCAAACTCGTCTCGCCCGACGAATTAATCCTTTCGCGGACAAATTAAACCCGCTGAAAATAAAGAACGAACGTCGACTTAACGCTTCGATAGTTTGAACATATCTTTTTCAAACATTATATTAGGTTATTAATTTTTTTCCTTTAAATAGTAAAGCTCGCCATTCGACTAATTTAACAAGAGTATTACTTTACTAATATCTTAAGGGGGATTTAACGATTTCAGGCGAAAAATATGTTTCATTTATCTTCCTCAGCAATAAAAATATTGGGTCCGGATTTGGCGAAGATAGAGCATTCGTAACGGTGTTTCGATTATGTGAAGAATTATTTTAAAAAAACGTAGGAGTCACATAAAAAAAAAAAAAATAGGAAACATATTGAAAACCAAAATATGGAAGCGTTAACATTTTTTTTATGTATGTACCTTGAAGAAAATATTGTGGTAAGTCGGTCGACTTCACCGTACGAGAATTGAAAATATTGTACTGTACACCGTACACCCAATATAGTTTCGACTGTTCATATAGGAAGTCGAGGGACAGAACGATACCGCGTTCGGGAGGGACCGAGCGAGATAAAGGGATGTATAGAGTCAGAACTGAGGGTGGTCGAATCGAGCTGCGAACGGGGGGGATGGCTGGATGGGTAGCATCGGATTCTATCTTCACGTATTGATCAACGCCTCGCCACCCTCTACAGCGGGCAGAGGCTGGCAGGGGCCTCGATCGCCACCCCCGCAGCTGCTGGCCACGGCTACGGCAACTGGACCGACCATCGTCCGCGCACGGTGCTGCTGCTGCTGCTACCGCTGTCGAACTCATTGCTCCGGTTCCGAACGTACGTGTGCGTATGCCATATAAATACGACTCATCTCTCCAGCGTCCCTGATTGTAACGAGCGTCCGTCCTCACGAATGGGGAAAATGTACGTGAACGCCGGGTTAACCTTCTGTCGGCGTTCAACCCACACTTACATCCCTACATGTATAGATCGAGTATGCGTGTGTGTGTGTGTGTGTGTGTGTGAGTGTGTGTACACTTGCCTAATAGTATTTGATAGCACGGCGAAGCAGACACAGTGACACGGACCTCCGAGACTCTCAAACGGAATGGATACGTGTCCAGTTTACGTGAAACTCGCCGATCGCTTGATGGATTGTCTATATGGATGTAGTTCGGGGTCTTGGAGGAAAGAACTTATTTTTGAAATTTTATGACCCTGAAGGTATCTGCATGACATCAAATTTCATCTTTGGCAAGTCTCTATCAATCCACGGCTTCAGGAAAAAAAAAACATTATTCATTTGTAGAATTTTATTCTCCAGGTGAACTTCACCGAGATATCTTCAGGATCGTGCAATTTTTATTTTTGCAAATTTACAGATTTTTTTTCAGGAATTTTGTATAGACTCGAGTGGGAATATCGTAGAAAAGATTCGAAGTCAATGAAATGCTCTGTATTGTTGAGGGATTGATAGAACGCAAGGATTCACCATCGTGCGGTGATATCGATATCCAACCCTTCTATACATCGCCCACGTTCTCGTCTTAATCTCCCTTCATACAACGGTGAAAAGCAGTTTCATCGAGCGTTTCGGAGGTCTCAGTTCGTAAACTTCCAAACTAATCTAATTTACGAGGTGCAAAATGGCCGCTCCGGCTGGGGCTGCGCGCCCGATGTGGCAATCGAGTCCGTGTATACGCTATATCGCAGATGTCTATAACTATATGACACGACGAACCGTGTCTTTCCTCTACGTCATCGACATTGACACGTCGAACGTTCAAGCAGAATACAAGGAGCCAGACGCGCTCATGTATTGCTTAAAAAAGTAATTTGTTCGGTAAATTGCATTTGAAAAATGCGAAATAGTTATTTGTATGGCAAGCGCGTAAAAAGGGAGTTGTTAAGTGCGGCATTTGCACGAGTTAGGACTACGCTTTCTATGCCCAGGCCATTCACATAATTTTTCTAACTAATTCACGAAAATCACGCTTTTCGTTTTTGGGAAGTGTGCGCGGAAAATCACGTTCCGCATATTTTTTCTCGCACTAGTACGAGATTTTTTCTCGCACTAGTGCGAGAAACAATACCACATTGCATTTCTACACATGCGCAGTATTTTTCTCGCACGCGACGCGAAAAAATGCTTTTCTGCACACACTTCATAGGAACGGAAAGCGGGGTTTTGCGTGCATGTTTTAGAAAAAAATATCTTTAAATGTAACATCAATAGTCACTTAAAAAAAATAAGTTAACCCTTTATAAGTCACACCTCTAACCCTATTCTTAGGCGCTACCGTACTAACGCGTGGACCCCACTCTACGTCCTTTAGTCCCGTTTCGGTGCGGTTTCGAACGCTGTGACTTATAAACGGGTAAAGTCTAACGAACCGACAGGGAGCGCAAACTACTCTAAGCCCATAACATAAATTTCACCATCAAACTGAAAAAATTCCAATGGCAACTACGAGGCTCGTACGAAGGTTTCGTCCGAAGACATTATTTTTTCTTCACGCAAGAGCAGCGGTGTCTATCTCGAGTTCGTTCACGCGCAGAGAGCCATCTTCCTCGACGCCTCTCGCCCCTCTTCTCCTAATTCCTCGAAATCCTCAATGACTCGGCTCTTCAAAAAGCCGCGCGGGTGTCCGAGGGTGGACGGTTCTCAGCCGGTCGTTCCGGGGATGGAATGAAGCCGCGATGGTGTTTTCGGATGTGCGAGTTGCCAGTGGCCGGCGCGAGTTATTGGACGGGCCCATCGCGATTGTCGCGGGCATGGGGCGGTTTGAAGACGGAGGACACCGGGGCAGAAGCAGAACCAGAACCGGCGGCGAGGCGACGAAAGTGGTCGGAGACTGGCGCGGAAGATGGGCCGACCGGGGAGTGCTGAGAAGGGGGGCTTTCCCTTGCCCGGTGACCGGAACCCGGCGACTTTCTGCGAACCCCTACAGCGTCCGAGCAGTCCAGCTTCATAGGTCGGAGACAGAGGAAGGAGGATGGCCGGAGGGTTGAAGGAAGGCATCATAGGCATTCCGTAAGACATACAGCTTTCCTTCTCCGTGCCCAAGGCTCCCGTCCGTTTCATACCGAAGGCGAACACCGCTAGGGTAGGAGTAGCTCCTAGATACTGCCTGCGCGCTGGACGTTTCTCCCGGCGATGGTGGTGCTGGTCAACTAGCCCGAGAGTTTCGCCAGTTCTGCTAGTGACCAGCACCGCGTCAATACATGGGTGTGGGTGGGAAAAAGGGGTTGCGCAGGCGCGATACACGCTGCTCCTCGCATCCATACATCCGTACGCGACACATACCGGCAGCTATCCACACGGCGATACAAGGGATTGTGGTACTCCGTATTGTATCGATGGTTTTTGGAGAAAAGCTCCTCTTCCTGCGAATCATCGAGTGATCGAAGAAGGATTGAAACCCACAGTTGCGAAAAAGTTTTTGGGTTTCAATGTCTTCCTCTCTTTTGGCACTTGAAATGACGTGTGATGAGAGCTTTCAGGAGCTTTCAACTGTTACTATTGTCACGATATTGTCTTATAGCGCGGAGGTTTCATCTCTCATTGGCAGGGTTCTTTGCTCAGAAAGTCTTTTGCGGGATGCCTCGTAGGGGAGACCGGGGCAAAACGGGACAGTGTGTGCAAAACTCAATCTTACAATAATTTTTGGATGTCCCATTTTGACCCAACGATACATCCGGATTTTTAAACCCGATCTGGCCCACCTACCACCATTGCCACCATCTAAAAGTTATTGGAAAATTGGGTTTTGTCTCATTACCCCGTTTTGCCCCACTATGCCTTTTTGCCCCCCTCTCCCCTAGTACAATTTCTTGAATGACGTATAGAAGGCAGTTCATCCGGCTCTTCGTGTCTTCGTCACGCCATCCTTGACGAAAAGTCTTCGGAAATTATTTCGTTTCAGTCGTCGTTTGGACTCGGAGTTTCGTGATGGTGCAGCATCAGAATCAGGATCATTGTAGGACATACCCGGGGCCGATAGGACGGGGCGGTGGGACCGGGGACGATGAGGAGGAGAAGCTCAGTTACCCGAATGAACATTGAGCACAAAGGCAATTACGGCGTATCGGCTTAATTGCCACCCTCCGTTCGTGAATCCAAGTCCATCCTCTGTAGCAGTTCGACGCTACAAGTACATTTACTACGGTATGTACACATAACACGGTATATAACCGGCGTCCCCCTCGTTTCTTTTCTTTCGCTTCCACGGCGTATAATATTGTATTTCTTCTCGTGAGTGTTAAATTCCGTAATGGCCGTTCGTTGGCGGAGAGAAGGGTGCGTAACACATAACGACCATCCAAAACGGGAGAAGACTAAACGGCGAGAAAAGTTCGAGCACGAATGGCGACGTCCGCGAAGAGGCCTTGGCAGACTCGCGTACTGCTGAGGCGAATATAGTAAAGGAGACAAAAAAAAGCGGCACGAAGTAGATGAAAAGTATAGGAAGAAGAGGGGAGGAAAAGACGAAAAGCTTCGAGAGGCGTTAGCACACCAAACGAATCATCCATTCTGCACGCGCAACATGGCCGGTTCGGAGACGCCGCGCCGAAAGGCCGACGCCGGCTCTCTTTCTCAAGATTTGTTGCCATAAAGAAGATTGCCTCCGTCTAATGAAGAAACATTACCGACACGATATTGCTCCGCTATACGGTTCTATGGCGGGCGCGGGAATAAAATGCCATCCATCGATC
This sequence comes from Ichneumoninae sp. A BG-2022a, assembly GCA_030522665.1. NCBI lineage: Eukaryota > Metazoa > Arthropoda > Insecta > Hymenoptera > Ichneumonidae > Ichneumoninae sp. A BG-2022a. Next base: position 59,731 of record JAPYZC010000670.1, on the reverse strand, counting down.
TGGGCTACAGCGACGGTCCTCGGGCTCTGATTGTATCCTTCCTCTTCAGCATCTTGTACCGATGGCCTTATTGACGTTATATTTTCGTTAGCGTAAAGCGATTCGAAAAAACATTTCAAGAAATTCACAAGTGAGTATCCGATATCCGATAATAGGGGAGACCGGGGCAAAATGGCACAGCGGGGCAAAACGGGACTGTGAAGGCAAAACTGAATTTTCCAATAATTTCTGGATGCCCCATTTTGTCCCAACGATACATCTGGAATTTGAAACCCATTTTAACCCACGCATCACCATTGCCACCATCTCAAAGTTATTGGAGAATTGCGTTTTGTCTCATTATCCCGTTTTGCCCCCGTATGCCACTTTACCCTGCTCTCCCCTAATTCTATTGGGGAAATCAAGTCAATGAGAGAAAGATAAAAAAATTTCTTTATTTTCATCTCTTCATCGTCAACGTCAAATGGAAAATTCGCATTACTTTTACATACAATACAGTCGGAATTTTCGACAATACTGCGGTCACGAAAAACTTTTGTCTTGGAATCAGACGCAGAGTTTGGATTCCAGCGTCGTGCTCAGCCACCCTCCGGTCATCTTATGTCTGTTCAACTGCTTTAATTTAGCGGAAAAAACCCGTTAGGTCAGTTACCACCAACGCTAATGTCGGACGACCCAGTCTGGCTAACGTAACATAATGAAGGTTCATGAGAGTTATCTTACGTCTTCCTATCTGGCAAAGCCTCGCTGAATCTCAACCGTATATACGGTACCGTGGCAATTCAATGGTATATCCACTGCTCTTTTCCCACGGAGGCATACGTTCGGGCCCCGGACTAACGTCTAATCGAATTATACGTAAGAGCCGTACGTTCAACCCCAGAACCCACCGACCCTGCGGTTGCTCCCTTAACTATCGGCCACCGCAAAATAACCGGTAGTTTTAGTAACGAAGATTGCCGCCTTCCAGCAGTGTCCAGCAATATCTTCGTCTCTGCACTTTATGCCGTCTTCTCGTTGCCCAGTGGATCGTTACTTTTCATGGCGATTCTCAGAGACAGTCGCTTGCAATTGATGGCAACAGAGCAAAATACCATACAACGGTAATAGTTAATTGGCTATTCAATAGTAGAAATTGTACAGGGTTAAATCGGTGTCTGATAACCCATGGAGGTTTTGTTGATAGAAGGAAAACGGATGATCAGCGAGCCTGTGTTAGCGTAACGATATCAATACCTCAACTTTTGCCCAAGTATTGGTTTGCCAATCATTGGGTTGTCGATTTGAGGCCAATGTTCGACCGAGTATTGGCTAGCCAACCGTTGATCAGTCGATGCACGAATCCACGAAATCCTGCCGCGATTGGCCCGCTGATTTTAGGCCAATGATCGGTTGGCTATTCGCTGGCCATTGGGTGGTTCAACAATTCGCAATCAATGCTCAGTCGAGTATTGACTCGCCAATCGTTGGTTTGTCGTCTGCGGTCAATGTTCGGCCGAGCATGAACTCACCAATCATTGGTCTGCTGATTTTAAACCAATATTCAGCCAATGATCGGTTGACTATTGGCTGGCCATTGGGTGGTTTATCAATTCGCAATCAATGCTCAGCTGAGTATTGACTCGCCAATCGTTGGTTTGTCGTCTGCGGCCAATGTTCGGCCGTGCATGAACTCACCAATCATTGGTCTGCCAATTTTAAACCAATATTCAGCCAAATATCAATTCACCAAGCAGTCCGAAATTCCTACCAGAGATACATGCGCTCATTTTAGCGTCTGTAAAATGGTCACGCAATGGTCGTTATTTAACGGTCCAATTACCCATTTTTAGAAAATTATTATAGTGTTCTATCTGCCATGTGACCGTCTGCAATAAACATATCCTTTCCCCGTTAAGTCACCGAACCCGGATGCTCTGGATTCGATCAAATGAATAAATGAAACGAACAATGACATTTTCCAAACGAGATAATGTCCGCAGCAATGGGAGAGACGGGTGGAATAAATAGATAGTTCTATACGGTGAGCTAGTCCGGAGCTGGTTAATAAGCGTGGAGAGACAGATGTGAAATACGCCCGGCAATGAGTCTTTCCTTTCGAGTCCTTACAGTGCGGGGCGCACGATGGGTACGCATATCCGGAGGGTCGCCCGTCCAGAAGTTCCATAAACACGTACACGTATGTTGGCTGACTGGTTGACTGGAGACACAGAGAAGGCGAGGAACACCCGGGCGACGGAGGAGCCTCCCCCAGTGGAATCTCTTCACCCTCATATCCAATATTAACTACATTTATTCGCGTTGTCTCAAATTAACCCCTGACTCTCGGCCATTCATCCATCCGTATGTCTGCCCGGTCTCCCTTACCGTCGAATCCTCGCCACCCTCGGCAATAATATGAACTGCACGGATATTAGCATTATAATACCGGAACGCATGACTGGGGAGATCGTTCGCTTCGCCCGATCGTTCGGAGTCTCGGCTGCAGGACCGATGTGCCGCGCATACCCCGCACATAACTAAATGGGTGGTACTCGATACGCTTCCACACTTGTGCGACCGAAATTCCGCACACCATATATCATCGTCCCGCGAATGTAAACTCACGTGTCCGTTATTTACATTTCGAGTGGCAATAAAGTTCCGCAAAAAGGTCAATGGAAAATACCGGACAAGCTTGTCCGAGGTACCCAAGTGAGATTGATGAGTTCCTCGATCTCGGTGGAACCTTTAAGTTTTACTAAAAATTCGCAAAGTCATTTCACAAACGAACGAGCACGAGCGCTGGAGTTCTCCTCGTTCCAGGATTTTTATGGTGAACTTGGGTTGTCTGGATACGCCGGCAGAAGCCATGATATCACGTTATGCTAGACGAGAAGAGCGAGGCGGACGGCCGGGACGGAGGGTTTTCCTGCCAGAAGCTCAAGCGGATAATGTATTCAAATGTTATACCTCCGTCCCCTCTTCTTGCTCCTCAAGCTCCTCGGCGACGGTGTGCATGTGTCCGTGCGCGTGTGCGACGTCAATTTATTAAATGGAAAGATTGCAAATTTCCCGACATAAAGTGCCTCCCGGAAGACTAATGGTCCAGTAGTCCGGCTCAGCGGTGTTGCAGCTAGGAACTAAGGGGGGGGGGGGTGGGTGTGGAAGTGTTTGGAAGTACGCGGGCACCGGGCAAGCAACGGTGAGATTTGCGCGTTGCGGAGGATGGACCGGTCGACGAAGGGGAGGAGGTTGAGGATGGTCTTAGGGTGAGGAATATCGAGGTAACGAGGGAGTCGCCAGAGACGCATAAAAAGAAGCCACGTGAGTGATTAGACTCAGCATGGCGCATAGGAGTAACGGGATGTCGAATGGGGTCAATCTGAGGCTAATCAAATCATGCAGGATCCACCGAGCACCGCGGGGTTCCTTATTCGTTGGCGATGCTCCATCTCGGAACGTTACTCCGCTATATTGAACCCACCAGGCATTGTATACTAACAGATTGGTGTCCGTGCGCTTTATTAATTCCATCACCCTGCCGGAGGGTGTCTTCGGTCACCCTCGCCCCCTTCGCACTTTACTACGTTGTGCACCGTACGAGTATTCCGATCGACCGAAATCTGGCCATTCACCATTCATGTGACTAATCGGATGGGTATGGCTCTGGGTGTCGTTTTTAATGACCTCTCGTTCATCTTTTTTGCAGGCACTGCATCCGGCGTTTTCCTAAATATGACAAATCGTCACCGGGTCAGCAAAAGTGGTGAATATGGACTGCCATATTTCCATGGTGTTCATATGTCCGTCATACTTACGTTATTATTCTAAAACAGTTGATTACGGTGAAGTTTGATCATAAGACGGTAAGGTGAGGTGCACGATTTCTATGCCGGAAATTGCTCATTTGAAATGTTGAGAAGTGCAGGCTGTGTTATAGAACGTGGGTGTAGGCAAAGCGCGGTGGGAGGGTTGAGGAAGATAAGCATAGCCTAGTGTGGTGTTCCATATTGATTGACGAAGCTCTCGTTCATCTTTTTCGCAGGCACTGTATTCGGGATATTCCTAAATATGACAAATCGTCACCGGGTCAGTAAAAGTGGTGAATATGGACTGCCATATTTCCATGGTGTTCATATGTCCGTCATACTTACGTTATTATTCTAAAACAGTTAATTACGGTGAAGTTTGATCATAAGACGGTAAGGTGAGGTGCACGATTTCTATGCCAGAAATTGCTCATTTGAAATGTTGAGAAGCGCAGGCTGTGTTATAGAGCGTGGGAGTAGGGAAAGCGGGGTGGGAGGGTTGAGGAAGATAAGCAAAGCCTAGTGTGGTGTTGCATATTGATTGACGAAGCTCTCCTAGCAGTCTCACTCCCGCGATGCTCGTGCCGAAGTCGGTGCGCGCAGATGAGGATGAGAGAGGGTTCTCGGGGTGCGAACGCGGAGACGCCACCGCGAATAAGGGTGCAATTCTACCGTGAGGCATAGAGACCCGCCGCTGTAGGTGGAGTACGCGAGCTCGGGTCGAGCAACCCTCTCTATATCCTCTCGCTTCCTTGGTGAAAACCGGTTGGAGAGGGGTCGAGGAGGGTGTAATGAAGCACCGCGCGCAGACACGCCGCCATGAATATTCATAATCTAATACCTGAGCTGAACTGAACTGAGGCGGGTCGAAGTCTCCTCATCATCTAGGCCTTCTGCTATATTAGACATCAGGCTTCGCTTCCATTTGCTATCTCACCGGGGCTTTCTCTCCGCTCTTGCTCCCGCGCTGTTCCAGGGTGAGAAGGTCCACCCCCCCTCTGCCAGACGAGACTAAAACTACGAATCAGCTATCTCTATATTTCCGAAGGAGACGCCGAGAATTCTCGTTATCCGATATCAGGCGAAACGGCACTTCGGAGGAGACAGCGTTCTTTTAACTAACTGCCTCATTCGGATGCAGATATAAGGGAAGAATATACTGGCGATGCTCCGTTGAATCTCCGTGAGCGTCCACCGGGTACTTCGTCACATCCGCCAGCGTATCTTTACCTCCCTACGTGCCCGGTCCTCGAATCGGACTCTTAAGCCGATGGTCCCTTTGTGAGAGTCGCGTTCTTTGTGCATTCCTGACTGAGGACAACATTGATCTGGATCCAAGGGCTGAAGGAATGGACTGGTGATTCGGAGACTGCCCAACATCGACGAGTGACCGACGCGCGAGCGGAGGTCATGTCGAAATTGTAGTTTCAGTCGAAGGACCGTGTCTGCAGATCGATCGTTCTCCGCGAGGGCGGCAGGAGCGGCAAGGAGTCAACGAGGAGTTTTGAGGGACCGCCGTCGGACATCTTTGTCGATGATTTGCATATGAAAGCTTCGGGGGTTTCGGGAGTCTGGTGATGGCGCGAGAAACGGAGGCTCCACCCTCGAACAGTAATGTACCCCAGGATTGAAACTCGCTCTCCCGACAGATATAACGGAGGGCCGCGCGGCATAGCGATACGGTGTAGCTATGTACCGAAACGATCCGGCCCGGCTCAGCCTCACGGTTAGGTATATAATATAATCGTACTTTAGTTATAGTACATGCGACGGAAACGCGATATATCTGGATGGGTGGCGGGTCCGGACCGGCGCGCGATATTGCCGTTTTATGATAATGTTATCAGCTCCACCCCCCGCGGAACTCCTGCGATGAGCTGATGCGATAGGCGACCGAAGCGAGAGAGAGGCGACGGAATGGAAACTGGCATTCACGCACTCGTGTCTGCGTCGTCACTGGTTCCAGTTGCTGACGCAAGTCGGTGCGTACGTGTGTCGGCGCACACATTCGCGCGCTATGACATTCATCAATAGAGGGGGAGGATGAGTGCCCAGAAACGGGTACCATAGCCCAGCATTGGTTCCATCAAACCCTGGATTTAGTAATCTACCGAGATTTATGAACGTTCATCCCTTCGCTCTTCTTCCGATGCGGTAACGTCCCCCATCTTTTTCTCCCGCTATACTTCGCTTCCTGATCGTGCACCACCGCCCACTTTCTCTCATTGTCGCTTCGATCGAGCTCACCCGAGTTTCACTGTGAAATCAAACATCGGATCAGGCGAGCAGATCCATTCCAGTCGGTTCCGGTATCTCGGTTGCGAGTATTTTGCTTCTTGACGTCATCGACGTCCCTTGATCGCGAAGTCGGCGTAGGTGTGGTGAATATGGCCCGGTCGATGTATCGTCGATTCTCTTGGTGATCGGAATGGACCATCTTCGCCACTCTTGTCCGGTTCTTCAGGAACTCTACCCGAGTCATGAGTGCTCCGATCTTCCAACAACCATTTCTCAAGTGGTCGACACCGACGTCCCTTGATCGCAAACTCGGCGTAGGGGTGGTGAATATGGCCCGGTTGATGTATCATCGATTTTCTTGGTGATCGGAATGGACTATTTTCGCCACTCTTACCCTGTTCTTCAGGAACTCTACCCGAGTCATGAGTACTCGGACCTTCCAACAACAATTTCTCAAGTGGTCGACACCGACGTCCCTTGATCGCGAACTCGGCGTAGGGGTGGTGAATATGGCCCGGTCGATGTATCGTCGATTCTCTTGGTGATCGGAATGGACCATCTTCGCCACTCTGGCCCTGCTCTTCAGGAACTCTACCCGAGTCATGAGTGCTCGGACCTTCCAACAACAATTTCTCAAGTGGTCGACACCGACGGGAAACCTCGAGGAGAGCGAACGTCGAGGATGGGCACCAGAGGAGGACGAAGCGATCGGAAGGGGTATTCACCGCGACAAGTACGGCCGAAGACGCTTCCGCTCTCGAGGGGTTTCTCTCACTATTGGTCGGCTTAAGAGTAAACATAAATAGTGAATAAAGTTGGTCCGGGGGCATTGAGTCGGCGTCTCTCCTCGTCCTATAAAGTATTCGTAAAGGAGCGAGAAAGCTTAGCTCGCTCGTTGCTGCAACGAGGGCTGGGGATGGGAGAGGGCGAACGCTGCGGGATTGAGAGAGTCTCCGTGAGACGAGCGGTAGCACTCTTCGTGCAGGAGGAAAAGGGGTCGAAGGGAACACAGGGGGGCGGATGGCCGCGGTCTCTTTTCGGGGTAGCAGAGAGCGGCGCACAGGAGTGCAAAGCACAGGCCGTGCCGATGGCGGTGCGGGTTACGTAAAGGATAACGTTTCGCCTCTGGTAGAGCCCGATAGCGACAGGGGATGAAGGAGTGAGGGAGGGAGGGAGACCGAGGGGGAGGCAGATGGACGGAGAGAGAGAGGGAGAGGCGGGAGGCACAAGGGGGATTTTAGTTTGTTCAAGTAAATTATATTCAGGATGGTGGCTCTGACATCGGTCGTAACGCAAATTACAGCCTTCCGCCAGGCTGGCTGCTGGCTCCAGCCCTATCTCTCTATACCATAGTAATACCTTATACCTACATATATATACACTCATCCTTGGACCGGTATCAGTGGTGGTACCAATCCCGTATCTCGTTTACTCGCTCGCTCGCGCTTCATCCACCTGGCAAATTCCTCCTTGCCTATCATGAATTATTAATTAATTGTTTCAACTAACGGCGTTATTTATTATTCAGTCGGTGTATCGGTTATACGGGGGGTGCCCGGGTCACCGGGAATGACTCCCGTCGATATTCCGAAAGGGTTCGCGACCTGCGTGATAGCACACGAACTCTTCCTCGTCCACACCCAGAAAAATAATTTATTTGACGGTCACCGTTTATTTGGTTTAAGTAAAATATGTATTTGATTTAAATAAATTTTTATTTCATTTAATTAACCACTTACTTAAATTAAATAAATATGTACTTAAATCAAATAAATATTTCACTTAACCAAACCAAACCAACTATTTTAAGGCTTAACTATTATTATTATTATTACTATTATTATTATTTATTTTTTTAGGTTTGGTTAAGGCTTAACTTAACCAAATAAACGGTGACCGTCAAATAAATTATTTTTCTGGGTGCAACGACGGAAATGATTAATTTATATTAAATCGTCTCGTGCGAGATTCAATAAATGGCGATGCCTTTCGCTCGGTGTCGAATCATCGACGACTGTTTAATTAATACCAGCCACTCGAGCATGACTGGCGCAATTGGAAAAGTTGACGAGTCTGCGATACGTTATAAGCATAAAGCGACTTTCGGCATCAAAGGGGTTGAATGTGGAGTAGTCATCAACGGGAGGAGTAGGAGCAATGTTCGCACACGCTTTGCTCTCCTTCCACCTGTTTCCCTATCGCGCGTTGCGGAGGGGCGCGCAACGGAGAGGGATAGCTGTGCTGTGCCTCGAGCCAGAGAGTTCGTGCCGACAGCCCGAGCAAATTAATATTTACCTTCCTCACCGAGAGCTCAACACCCCCGCGTGCCCGCAGCCACCCCTTCGACCCTCGCGCACAGCTCCAGGATCGTCAGCGACCCAGCTCTCGCTCGCGTATTAATGGATATCCACCCCCCCCCCCGTGCACTCCTCCTGGTTCTCCTCCTTCCACTTCCACTCCTTCTCTCCTCCACCCTTTCCGCCGGTGCCGTCAGACACGCAAGCCGCAAACTTTGATAACCAAGCAGCCAATTTCCGGTTGCGGTTCCGGCGGTCGGTCGCTCACTCGCTCGAGCTCTCGTTCGCCTCGTCGGTCTACTCGACTCATCGTCGTATTAAGGCTGAATCGAAACGACGTCGATCGGCTATGTCCATACATACAGATATACATGTGTGCGCCTACGGTATATCAGCTAATTCGCTTCAACCGATAGACGCACCGCTGGTCTACTCGTAACGTTACACCGCCTCCGTCCCTGCTGCAACCCCGGGCCTTACCGAAAGCCTAATTGATTATACATCGGTCAACGAGATTTCGAACTGCTGTCGTTCCCGATCGCGGAGTCGTCCCGTCAGGGAGAGTATGTTAATTCCGAAACCCGGAGTCGCTTTCCTGCTGAAAATTACCATTTTGCTTCCTCACGGAGGAAGCTATGTTTTTCTCAATCGTTCGACACTCCCGAAGCCAAATTTTTCGAATATTCAATTTTTCAACAAGGCAACTTCGTAGGCAACGACTTGTACGGTTGATTTTTTTTTTACTTTTTTTTTAACCAGCCGTATAGATCGTTCGCCTGTCAGTTTGGGTGCCAATTAACGAAAATAGAATCTGCCTGGGCGGGAGCTCGCATATTTTATTTCGTTGATTCAGAACATCGACAGCTGTCGTCGAGAACACGTGAAATGTGTATCGAATGGGCTGGCATATACTAATTGATTATGCAAGGGATCGGAGCCGCTGTCAGGCACGCTGATGCGACGGTCGACCGAATAGCGATTACTCCTTAGTCAAGAGTGCGCAGAGAGGAGGAAAGGTCAAATAAAAAAAATAAAATAAAAAAAAATGGTAAAAGATCCGGAGTGGGTGGGAAAGGAAGAGGATGTGTATGAGGAGCGAGGAAGCGAGAGCCAGTCAGTGAGTACAAGGGTTCATCGCGTGACGGGCACCATCGGGACGCTGATTGTTCGAGCCCGGCGAGCAACGAGAGTCGGGACAGAAAGCTCAATTCTCAAACCTCCCTTCGGAAGGAGCCCCACCGAGCCATGCCTGTTACAAGCACTTGACGTGACGCCGGCCATTACGATAGAACCACTTAATTATAATATCGCCCTGGAATTAAACTGTGCTTGGCGCGAACTCGTACTTGTACCGCAATTATGCCCGACTCTCTCGTTATTGCTGGCAAAACGAGAGACCGGATTCCTATCGCGTTCGCGTAGATCGAAGTAGAGTCGTCGACGATCCGCTATACGCCTCGCCCGTTTACCTGCCTCTCCTTATTTTCCGCCGGTTTCCTGACTGCGCTGCGAGCTCCCAGCTGCGAGCAGTCTCGATCTTTTTGCTTCTCGGTTATATTAGATTGAGAAAAAAAACTTTCACTTCGATCGACTCATTGAGATTCGATAGATAAAGCGAAGTGTTATGTTCGCGCCTCCGCGAGCTCGGTGGATCTCGTTCGCGCCATTCGCAATTATAAATATTCTTTGTAACGTCCCTTCCGGTTTCAAGATCTCAGTTTTCAACCGGCAGTAATGTCATACGGGAAAACTGTACTTCCGGTTTGAAAATCTATTTTTTCGAACGGAAGTGATGTCACACCGGAAATACGCCACTTCCGGTTTGAAAGTGTGATTTTTCGACCGGAAGAAATTTCTTACAGCAACTACGTCACTTCCGGATTCGAAATCGCAGTTTCGACCTACAGTGATCTTAGCCGGAAAAACTTCACGTCCGGATTCACAATCTCAATTTTCGACCGAAGGTCGCGTCGTCCGGTAAAACGTCACTTCCGGCTTCAAAATGGTTTTTTTAACCAGAAGTGACGTCATGCAAAACAACTTCACGACCGGCTTGAAAATTGAGATTTTCAAGCTACAAGTGACGTTTTCCCGTATGAGGTCCCTTCCGGTAGATAAATGAAACTTTCAAACCGGAAGTTACATTACAGAGAACATTAAACAAATATGTCTCTGTAGACTTAGAAATTACATATTACATATGAGGTCAGGAATAAACCCCACCGAGTTTGAGCTTGTAGAAATTGCAGGCTTTGTGTCGCAGCTCTGACATATCTCGATCGAATGGCGTGGGACTCGGCGCTAAAAAAGGCAGCAAGCCATGTAAAAAAAAAAAAAATGAGTAATGTACGCCTGTAATCCCATCCTCGCCGACAGACAAAATGCGTTCGTACTATCTCCCTGTGTCAAATGGTCGATCCACGCGACAGGAAGCGTGTCGAGAATTATGGCGACATCCCTGATTGAGCTCCGGCAATAGATCATTAAGGGTGTATTATGACAAGACACCCTGATGCCGCACGTCAGACAAAGGGGCATTGAGCTCTTTTACCAAGGGGCTCGTTCGGCTAATACGAGCAGCGCTGCTCTCGTGTCTGACATGTACACGAAAATCCCTACCGGTCGTGTAATCCGCGGTGGTTTTACATGCCGAGTCACGCTGAGCGCATTAATCCCTGCATGCATCGAACGAACATTCCCAATGGGTATTCAAAGAAATTAGAATAATTGGGTGATCCGTAAATACCCTTAAGCGACAGAATCAAACAGCTTTCTGGTTTTGTTTCTTATCTGATGCCCCAAAATTTTAGTAGATAAGCATTTTTGTTGCTAAAATTTTCACTAAAGCCTTAAACGAAAGTATAAGCGTCTAAAAAAAATTGTATTCGATTGGGATTAATGCATAAGCAAAATTAAGTCAAGTTAATGAAACTTTAAGTTTGTAACGCAGAAAAGATGCTCAAGTCAGTAATGCTCAGGTTACAAGAATAAGTAAGGTAAAATTGAAAAATTTTCGTAACGCTTTGGTGATAAACGTTTTGTCCGGAGGCGTCGGCCCCTCGCCGGGGTCGAGAAAGGGGGCGGTGAAGGCTCGGGGGATGATACGGAGATGCGCGCCACGCGTAACCGTATAATATGTAGATTAAGGGTGTCGGGGATCAGATATCCAGGGCATTTAATAATACTGTTCCTGTCAAAACACACATTGGAACCAACTGAGGGTATAATATAGATAAATTGCCCCGTGGAGAACGAGCGAGACGGATGAGAAAATTTGAGAAGGAGAGAATATGGGGTGTCGTTGCGTCAGGGATCGGGCCGTGCACCCCGCGCGTTCTGCTGTATGCACCCCCTCCGTCTATTATTTGTCGTCTCGCACCTACGACACACGTACTTGCACACGTACGTTGCGTTTGCTCGTATTGCTCGTCTGTGCATCGAGGGGAGGTTGTGTGTTTTAATATGAAAACGTGAACGAGAACGCGAAAGATTTACGCGTAACTGTGTAAACACGCAGTCGGGGGTGTTCGGAAAGCGTGAAACTGCACGAGAGGGATAGGGATGCTGTAAAAAAAAAGAAAAAAAATCGACTCTATACAGAGAGATATTATCGCTGCTGGTAGTGGCCCCGACTCGTCCCAGTCCCCTGCTCGACACCGAACGATCCAGCTTTGACGGAACCAAACGATTTTCAACGGCTCTCAGTGACCGAGCAATCGAAACCGTTCGCACTTTTGCACTCTCGTTGAGAAAAAAGTAATCACACTCGATTAACATCGATAATTGAAATTCTTTCAATTTTTTTGTTTTTATTGTTTAACCCCAATTTTCGTTAAACAAGTTATGTGTGAAGTTTCGATTTTTAATCAAGGATCTTCGTGCATGAATTATTTTTCCTGTTATCGGTGTTGTACACCGTAAAATACGTACCAACGTTTCTTGTCCACGACGGCCCACCATTTTTTTCATGTCAATTTCACAGAAAAATGTACGAATACTTTTTTTTGTAAAATTAACAACAAAATAATTGCGGATATTTGTGGACAAAAATGTTTGTTAAATGTACAAATATTTTTTAATTTGTACGTACAACTTTTTATTTATATTACAAGATGATAAAAAAATGGTCTGTTAATTTTACGACTACTTATTGTAAAATTAACAACAGAATAATTGTGGACGTTTGTGGACAAAAAACTTTTTGTTAAATGTATAAATATTTTTTACTGTGTATGTGCAACTTTTTATTAGTAGTCAACAATCTTTGGGCATAAATAAATATTTTACATGGCATTTAGCCGCATATCCTTTTACGTGGTTCCCAATGGAGCAAGAATACTTTTTAGGTCGACAAAATTGGATCTTCCATCGGAGCGCATCGGGACCGTGAGGTTGACAAAAATTAATACGCCATTCACGTAGCAAAGTCCCCGATAACCTGATAACAATGAAAAGTTGATAACGTCGTAAGATCCCAACAGCCGAAGGAGTCCTCCGGTCTTCTCTATTGTCTCGTTGATGACGGCGGTAAGAAGCAGGCGAAAATTAAGCAAGCGTGGAAAACTAGCAGAACTGACAACCGCAACAACGATTCGAAGGTTTCCCCGTCTTTTCATGCCGCGTTCCGCGGGAGTTTTAACAGAGGAAGGGGTTAGGTGGGAGGGTGATGAGGAGGGTTTCCGCGAGGAAGAGCGAAAAGGGACACGGAAAGACGAGGGCAAACGAGTTGGCGCGGTACTGCTTAGTTGAGCGCGTCGAGCATGACTAGAGTGCGACATGAATAACTGAGTAGCTCAATTCTGGGCGTCTGGTCGGGTTCCTCCCCGGTATTCCCTGCGTATCTATAGTACCACCGACTGTATAAAAGGGGTAGAAGGAAAGCAACTTTGCCACCTTCGTGCTCGTTCACTTGCTTGGCCTGGCCCTCCTGCGCTCTTTCGGTTCGCGTTCCGTTTCGATCCTCCCCGCGTGAATCCCGCGAAGCTCTCCGCCGCTTTCTCCATCCTCCTCATCGGCCTCTCCACCCGCGACCCCATCCACCCGGGGAGACACTATAATATTATCAGAGCATTGTGCACGGGTAATTAGCCGTACTAATGCAATCCCGGCTGATTACACATTCCACTCGCCAATCCTCACCTCCCCGACCTCACCTTTTCACCCGTCGGAGCTATATGCATTCTAACCAGTCCTCGCCATCTCCCGCTGGCCTACCAAACATCCTTGTTTTATACCTAACGCCGATTGCGTGGCACTCGAATACTCCAGTTTAATCTACGAATCGCACGAGGCTCTCGCTCGGCTGATTCACGCCACGAAAATAAAAAAAAAAGTTTTATTATCGCTGTGCTGAAGTTTGAGAAGTATATTGGGCATTGAAAATATTAAAAAAGTAAAATTGACTAAATTCTTCTCCAGCAATTTTTTCGAAAAAATCAATCGTGAGGGATTTCCGGCAGCATTTTTTATAACCAAGAAAATATGAAACACTTTTTTTGATTTTCATGAGTGAAAATATTAAATGAGATGCCCACGTCGAAAATTACTCCGGATATCCGTCAACCTCCTCTCTCATTTTGCGAATTCTCAAAAATTCCCCAAGTCCTCGGAAGAGTTACGAAATGCGACAGTTCCGCCATTGGGAAAACAAAAGTTTCCCTCTCTCCCGTGCACACCTCGGGGCCGTTCCGTCTCTGCGATGCAATCCTCATATATACTTGCTACTCGTTTGTTTTGTTTTTTTTTTTTACTTTTACATCGAGCAAGTGTCGTTATTTTCTTGCACTTTATTCCCCTTTTACTTTTTCCAATAGTGCTCGCCGTCCTGCACATAGGTATTTGACGATAGCCTCTATACCGCTCGGGGGCGAATGGTTGCTCTCTCCCTCTTCTTATTCTTCGCTTTATGTGCCCGAACACATATACGAAAGAAGTGCAGAGAGGATGGAAAGAGAGGCACGACGGAAGACGCGAGAGGGTGCGAGATAAAAGTGGGCTTGTTGGGGATGAGAGTGAGAGAAGGGATCGGTCAGCTCGGCACAGCGGAGATGGACTCCGGAGTTCGATTGGTCAGATGGGGTGCGCATGAGCCAAGGGTGACGCGGCCAGGGGATGCCAGAGGGTGGTGAAGGGCGAGGGTGGATGAGAAACGACGGCAACCGGCAATATAACCTGAAGAAAGACTCGATCGGAGTCGAGTCACGTAATGTTCCTCCACCTCCTCAGGTTCTACTTTATAACTTCTATTAATCCTTTATCAGGGCCCGGCTCTGCTGCTGCTGCTGCTGCTACTGGAAACTTCGTGCCCCGAACTCCGGGGCTTGTTGTAATGAAAAATCTCACGTTCACCGGTACCGTTGGACCTTCGACCTCGCTGCCCTCGGCTTTCCTTTGTCTGCCTCCAACTTTCTTATTATTATTCTTCGTCTTCCTCTTCTATATACATGTATTTCGGAGTCTTATATTTTTTAGGCTTTTCAGTCATTCTGGAATCTGAGAAACGGTATTTGCTGTGTACCTTCGATACATATGAAACTGTTCAATCTGGAAGAGAAAGACATTTTTTATTTTGGAAAATTGATACAGGAGATGGGAGGAGAATTAATTGATCGGTATCAATGAGCACGTCTGAAAATCTGGATTCGATTTAAGTGTCAAATTTAGGCTATCGGTTTATACAGAAAAACTTAATAAATTTTCGAAAACTCGTTTTTTTATAGTGTGGTATACACGAAAAGAAATCAATTCAGGATGAAAGGACGATTTTTTTAGCCGGCAGAAAAATAACATTTTTCAAGAATTTAACTGGAGACTCGATGAAGACTATAAAGTTTGAAGTGGGTACTCTAAACTATAAGGCACTTTCGTTAGTCAGAATGGATCTACTGAAAGTCCTCGTTTGGCGGATGTCGGCTGTAACTTTACGCTATTATGTCGTCGTAGAAGGTTCCTGTCCGAGGGGGAGGAGAGCGATATTAACGAATAAACCAATTTGGGTCAAAGAACATTTAATGTATCCCGTGCGGTACAGTCAAGTCAATTGGGTAGAACAGTTTTCAGAAACAATTTTCAGCTATAAACGTTTCAAAGGAGAAATGATCTAAGGTGGTTAGTACCAAATGTGGAAAAAATGTATTTATTTGTAGGGGAAGACCGCCTGAATTGAATCCCCTACAAATAAATGTTGATGTTTTCGTTGTTAATCAACCGATTCGCTGCACATTCTGCAAATTCTACCACTACTGTTCTACTGTTCAAAGGATTACACAAACAACGTAGCAGCGTACCGGAGTTCGACCCCTCCCATACAAAGTGCCGGAAGTTTTGCGTTGTGCTAGATTTGTTAGAGACAAAAACTGGTACGCCTAAAATGGCCCACTTGTTTTGATCTCTATTACGCTAGTCTCGTGGTTCGAGGAAGTTCGTAGTGACTTTCAGTTCTCACCTTGGGCTTCAAAGCCTTTCCAAATACTATATCCTAGTTATAAATATGGAAATGAAGGTTCATCGGATTTAGTTTGTTTATTGTAATTCTTGCGATTCAAAATTTAATTTAACAACAAGTTTATCTCCGATCCGAAGCTTCTTCGCAAAATTATTGCATTTTTGGATGGGACAGATCTACAGACTGACGGAAATGGGACAATGTTTTTTTTTTTGCATTCTAAGCCATGCACGACACATCTCTAGACCATAATCTGAGAATTCAATTTTTTTTTTTAATTTCAATACATTCTATATAAAAAGTTTCGTAACTGAATAACAATTTCAAAACTATCCGGGCAATTCCATTTAACCTCTTGTGGCAACCGCAGAACCCTAACAAAGTGCGGCGATAAATGCCATCAAATGGTATCAAAATCTATCAGCGCTTGCATCTTCCGTGCAACACTTGGATTTTCGCTATATGTTCATGTTCTGACCTCGGGTACGTCGCACGAAAGTGTCTACATCAGGGCGTTTCTAAAAAATGTTTCCATCCATTGCCATGGACCAATGTGGGCGGTCTTCCTCTACGGAGTTTTTTGAATTTTATTTTTAAGTCAAAGGGACACTGCAACGTGGATGTTTGGCGGTGCATAGGTAGCTGACAGTCCCACTAGCTGCATGCGGCCGAACGGTGAGCTGCGTTTAGTGCAGGGAACATCACGGGAGCATGGAGAGAGGAGCCCAGAAACGGATCGTCCTTACCCCTCTTCCCGATCCAATCTCCTGGAAAATGAACAGAGAAGCCGTACCACAGGCCCCGTCACCGCGACATCTGCGCTAATTTCACACCGTGCTGACTGCGTCCAGCTTCATCCAACCACCCGGACTGCCAGCCACCCTGGCAGCCAGCCACCCTTGCTCCGATCTCGCTCCTGCGGCTGTTGTACACTCTGCTACTGCCGCTGCCTGCCTGGCCACTACGAGAAGCGACAGTAGAAACAACCATTACAGTATCAGCTGGAACGTGTCACTAATATCTCCCCGGATAATCGTCCCGTGCTTTTCCGTCTCTCACACTCAATCCTATACGTTAAATAAATTGGTCCGGGCACGGAGACGCTTATATATTGTATTTTAATGAAACTCCCTGGCTCGAGGAAAATTCCCTAAACTTCAGTCTGACATTCGATACAAACATTTTTGCATAATATAATTTATTTCCAGGCACTCGTTCCATAGCTCCAAAGAATTGCATCAAATTTGTATGAGGTAAAGCACCGGAACAACTACTTTTACCGTCTAGGAAATAAAAGAGCTGATTACCAAGATTTCGTATAAAAAGTGCGATAGTGTGACCTCATGAGAATTAGATGGATCGTCCAAGACGTTGGTCCACGCGCGACCGCGGATCACAATCGATACGCCCAAGAACGCCCACCGACTCCTTGTTTCGAGGAAAAATTTCCTAAAGTTCAGTCTGACATTCCATACATAGGGTAGAGCGGGGCAAAATGGGGCAATGGTGCAAAACAGGATTTTTGGGCACAACCTCATTTTTCAATAATTTTTGGATGTCCGAATTCGCCCTATCGCATACATCAGGCTTTTCTGCGCAGTTTTGCCACCTTGTCCGATCCAAAAATGATTGGAAAATTTAGTTCTGCCCAAAAACCCCGTTTTGCCCCGTTGCCCCATTTTGCCCCGCTCTCCCCTACATTTTTCCATGTAATAATTTATTTCCAGACACTCGGTCTATAGTTCCAAAGAGTTGCGTCAAATTTGTCTCTGATAAAGCACCGGAACAACCTACTTGTACCGTCCAGGAGATAAAAGAGCTGATTATCAAGATTTCGCATAAAAAGTGCGATAGCATGACCTCACGAGAATTAGATACATCCTCCAAGACGTTGGTCCACGCGCGAGCGAGGACCTCAGCCGATACTCCCAAGAACGCCCACCGTCGCTGAAGTCCTCAGTTTCCGGGATGCTTGGCTCGCGTACCGCAGTGGTCACGGGAATGCCGGGCTCCTTTCGGCCAAAGATAAACATAGAGATCGAAAGAAAACGAGGAATTCAACTGGAGAGGAGAACAGAGCGAAAGGAAATTGGAGGGTGGACTCGGGGTGGCGGGTTCCGAGTTCGTTATCGGGGGGGGGGGGGGGGGGGGGGGGGGGGGGGGGTAGTGGCTCTTCCCATCTCCGGGTTCCATCTTCCCCGACGTATAATACAGAGAATCGACGAGCAATGTGCTTTCTCAACCCGTCGAAGGTGGATGTTTCGCGGGCGACGCGTCGCTCGCCGGACGGATGAGGCGGGAGAGGGTCTCGTCGTCCTCGATGGAGGGAGGATGGACGAGTGGGTGGCTTCGACGGTAGCTCCTGCTCCTGTCGTTTTCCGTTGCACCCCCGCCGCCCACCACCCCCCCGGTATATCCGCGAATGGCATTCACCCCCGCCTCTTCCTTCTCCTCCTGGCTCTTCCATCCCCTAGATTCGCTCGTACCCCGCGCACCAGGCAGAGGCACAATATCGCGGCAACATAACTCTTCTCCCCTCGTTCATTCTCCGCAACTCTGGTGGTACTACCGCTGGTCCCGATCCTGCTGGTCCTGGTGGTGCTCTGTGTCTACTATACCGGGACCGAACGGCAGAAACATCAACCCTCCTCCTCCTCCTCCTCCTCTCCTTCCATCCATATACACTCGCGCTCTCTCGCCCATACGCATTCTATCTTCCTCCGTTTTACCCGGCTTTCTCTGTCGATTTCTCTCGTTCCGCCAAAGCGCCGGTTTTCTCCCTTTCTCCACTTGCGTTGCCCGCTCTATGTGTATATCGTAGTTGTGTTGCCGCTCCGCTCTATATGGCAGAGAGCTCGAACTCTCGCTCTATCCTCACCCTCGTGCCCACCTCTACACCTCCATTCCGGACTACCCGCTTTGTTTCAATAATACTGTTTATATTGGAACGCGGAGCATTGATCTGTTTGCGCGCGGCGGTGGCGGCAGCCTCCCTCGCGCACTCCCGCTCCGAAGATGGACATATTGGGCTCGCTTCCGTGCCTACAACGCTACGTGCAACAAACGTACGTTTCGGGGGTCCGAACACGCGTTCGCCGCTACATAGGATTCGGAAACTCCAGTCTGTACTCTCGGAGGCCTCTCTTCTCTGCAGTGCCGCGACTGCACAGAGCGAAAACGCGCTGCAGGGGATGGGAGGGAAGGAAAAAAAAATTCAAACGGCATCCACGCGACTGACTTTGAACGATGCGCGGCGCACGAAGCTCGGCGGCAATGGGAAATATGTCGAGAGACAGAGGGCTCGGAAAAAAGAGGTACGAATGGAGGAAAAAGTGTCGGAAATTAACGCTGTGCGATTCCGTGCAAATATGGCCATATGAAGTGGGAAAGGTCGATGGAGGAGAGTTTCCGGATGGGAGAACGTGCGATACAACGAGGTCGTTATTGCACTGAGAGCGGTCGGTGTTTTCGAAGCACTCCAATATATATTGATAATAATCTCGATGCTATCGGCGAAAGGGGTGAATTGACGGGGCAAATATTAATCGGAGAACGGGGATGTGGCGGTTCTTCGCGTCTCTCGGCCAATATCGGCGAGTGTTTTTCTTACTCTCATCGAGAGATCCGTGGGAGTGGAGGCTGGGAGAAAACATTCTCACGCAACGGAATTGAATACTCGGCGTGGGTTCGGTGAGAATACCTTGCCGAAGAATCAGGATTTGTCTGCTCATCTCTGACAACGAGTATTTTCTTAAGTATATTAAGAAAGTAATAATATAATAAATCTGGAATATATTGAATATTGAAAACATTCTCACGCAGCGGAATTGAATACTCGGCGTGGGTTCGATGAGAATACCTTGCCGAAGAATCAGGATTTGTCTGCTATATTAAATCTTGAATATTTTGAATATATTGAATCTTGTCATATAGATATTTTTGGAATTATTTTTGGAGTGGGTTTATTTGTTTATTTGTATGTTTGTCTCACCACCAGAAGTGATTCCGGGTATGACGTAATTTCCGGTCGAAAAATTAGATTTTCGAACCAGAAGTGACTAAAATAAAAATTGCTCACATTAGCTTTAAAGCGCAATAAAAATACTACAGCGAATGCATTAATTTCTATAAAGTGCGACAATTTTTGGTTCGATGTGCCCGGAAGGTTGAATTTTGGTGAGGATTTAGCGCGCCTTGGGTGTCGATAAAAGACTCTCCGACTGTCCCCTGAATTCAACTTTCGAATGAGCCTATTCTATTTTCCGTTGAGCGAATGAAAAATTGAAACTCGAGACCTGGACCGATGTCGGTGCGCGGCGATAAGCACCCCGTTGCGGCCGATCTCGGGGGGACTGTTTGGGTCAATTTTTTTGGATTGATTGTCCATAATAGCGGGTGTTTTGTAGGGCGATCGCGTTCGGCATTGCGGGACGACGCACACGGGCGAGTCACGGACCGAGGCGGGGCCGGAAAGATGTGAGAGTCAGCATCAACGAGGGTCGAACCCTCGGGCCAGATCTCTCCCTCTCCACCGTCCCTCGTCTTTCTACTCTTCCTTTCGAATTGCTGCTGGTAGAACCGATGCTTTCGCGAACCCCTCCGAAAATTCAGCGACCTCCAGATGCCAGAACAGGGCTATCTTACATATATGTGTCGGCGGTTGAGAAACGAAAGGGCGCGACACCCGTCCCAAACCATACGAGTTACACCCTTTTGATCTTCATCCATCAACGTACGTGTACCGTACTGGTATAGCTTTCTCGCTGAGCCCAGTGACGGCGATCAAGAAAAATGATATCACCGTTGTGTCCGAGAAACGAGATGACTTTCAGCTGGCCAATAGCGAACTGGTATTCCGCACCCTCGCGACGACGACGAATTCCGGCAAGGGGCGTAAGAGTCTCCCCGATTCTGATGGTTCATCCTTCACTGCTATCTTCCTCAGTGAGAAACCCTCTCGAGATCCATTATATAAAAAAAATAATAAAAAAAAAACAGCAACAACAATCTCGTTACACCAGAAACGTTCTTGCTGGATGGTTAAGTGCTGTTTAATGGATGTCATAGAATAAACAAGATCGAGATGGAAGAAACATGACTGGAGGTCGTCGATGATGTCGCCGATGTTCAACGACCCAACGATTTTCCATCCGTGGAAAGAAAGGACGTAACATTTTTTTTCTAAAATATACATGAAAATCCCCAAAAGAGTGGTCCCAAAATATAGGACGGGAGCCAAAGACGCCACTGGCGGTCGTCAATGATGTCCCCGATGTTCAACGACCCAACGATTTACCATCCGTGGAAAGAAAAGACTTAACATTCATTTCTAAAATATACATGACAATCTCCAAAAGCCAAAGACGCCATTGGCGGTCGTCGATGATGTCCCCGATGTTCAACGACCCAACGATTTACCATCCGTGGAAAGAAAAGACTTAACATTTTTTTTCTAAAATATACATGAAAATCCTCGAAAGCGTGGTCCAAAGTATAGAACGGGAGCCAAAGACGCGACTGGCGATCGACGATAATGTCCCCGATGTTCAATGACTCAACGATTTTCCATCCGTGCAAAGAAAAGAAAACATTTTTTTTCTAAATTATACATGAAAATCCCCGAAAGTGTGGTCCAAAGTATAGAACGAGAAGTCAAAGACGACTGGCTGTGGTGGAGGGGGGGGGGGGGGGGCGAGATGACCGGATTATTCAAGACGCGTTTGGAACAACACGACAAAGCCTCCCGACGGAGCCAATCTCCCGTTTTCTCCGAGCCTCGCCGAGCGGAGGGAAGGAATAGCAAGAATCGTCGAAAAACAGGTATGGAATGAGAAGGAGCGGAGGGAAAAGGCCCAGGAGGTCCTGGCGGAAGCCAACAATCCGCGTCGATAAATAAAGGATTGGCTGTTCCTCGGTCAATATTGATTTTTAAATTGACCGGCAAGCGAATCCGCGAGCGGGCGTATATAGGCAAGTGTACGGCTGTCTCCCTCCGATTCGGAGTCGGAGGGAGAGATGGTCGTTCTGCTGTTGCAGGGAGGCGGCAAGGCGGAGGGTTGAAAATCCCTCGAACGTAGCCAGCCCAACCGAGCCCCCCTCGCCCCCCGGCCGCCGGTATACGTGAGCGCGGATACGTCCGGGATAGAAATTCAAGCCAACGCGAGCTCGCCTAGCTCGCTGCTCATTCGGGCCCTCGCTGTATCCTCCGGGTTCTCTCGCTCTCTCGGTATACACGGAATTTGATTATAAATAAATGCGGGGAGGGTCTGCCCCCAAAGCTGAATCGAGTGAGTGAGCATGCGAGTACGGGAGTACCGGCTATCCCTCGTATGGGATGCATATAGGAGTACACCGAGCAGCGGCGGGAGTATCGGCAGCGAGTGCTTCGGCTACACCGGTGTACAGTGTGAGCGAACGCGAAACGAGCGATTCCTGGGCTGTGTGCTGGTTCTGATGCTGGCGAGAGGGTGGAAGAGGGTTGCATCCAAGTCCACTCCGTTGCATCCATAATGCAGGGACCCGGTGTGTTTGCGTTCCCGTAAACATCCCTCCCGCCCGGGCCTCCCCTCCCCCTGGCCCGTGTTCTCCATGCTTACCCCGCGGGGCTCCATCTCCCTCTGTCTTTCACTTTTGCTGCATTCTCTCGATAGGATACCTGCAAGCTCGATCGCTCCGTCTCTCGTCGAACGTACTCGAACGGAGTACGGATTGTCCGCCCGGCCGTTCGCAGAAATCGGCACGATCTCCAAAGCTCCTCCCTTTGGGTCCCACGTGGATGCCCTCTGCGGATCGGGTGCCGTACATAGAGTTCCATTCCGGTAGTCTCACGCTGGATATACCTTCGATTGTATGTTCTGCGGTGGGCGTACCAGTCACTGTGTGCCTCATCGTCGAGGCCGAAGGTTGGGTTTGGAATTTTCGGTTCGAACAAGAAACGTGTACAATGATCTTGCAGCGGGTGCACGTGTGGAGGATATCGGGTAACGGTGGAACGGTACCGAGCAGCCTCTCCCATAGTTTATGTATCTTCGCAATCGAAACAGGTCAAGTTTGCTTTGGACCGAAGTTACGGTGGGACTTGACTGTTGTCACTCGTCGGCTATCGGGTCATGCGAGCGGTGGGAAGGAACGGTCGACGAAAGCGCGTAAAAAAAATATCTGGTCTACTATTGACTCGCGGTAGATCTATAAATGCGCATATACTGAAAGTCAATTTTGATATCAACTTTTAGGTCGGAAACTTGACGGCACACTGCAAAAATAAATTGTAAATTTAATGTATCAGAACTTGAAATTTGCTTACATCGCTTACATTAATTG
The DNA here is from genome assembly GCA_030522665.1 of Ichneumoninae sp. A BG-2022a. Lineage (NCBI taxonomy): Eukaryota > Metazoa > Arthropoda > Insecta > Hymenoptera > Ichneumonidae > Ichneumoninae sp. A BG-2022a. The sequence continues at coordinate 36,641 of JAPYZC010000670.1, read as the reverse complement.
AACATTAATGTACTTTTTTGTAAAATAGAAACACTTGATGTTGAAATTACACATTTTTCGGCAGAAATTTACAAAGATTTTTATTAAAAATACAAGTTTTACTGTAAAAATACAATGCAAATGTCATTGAAATTTCGAAAACAGTTTATTAGTAAATAAGCTTCCAATACCGTTAATTAATTTTCGAACAAATTTTTTTTACAGTGCACTAAGGAGTGCGACGCCAAGATGCGGGATGGAAGATCAAGAAGATGGGGTTGGTGCAGGGCGGGTCATTTTTTTTTTTCAGAGTTTCCTCAGATATCCGAGGAATAATCAAAGCTCAAGGCACACATGAGTTTTTTTCGCACGAAAAGGAAAATATAATTATCCTGATGGAGAAAGCTCGTATCTCCTTTTCCCCGCTTCCATTGCAGCTCTTTCTCGTTGCCCCGGAGCGGCTAACCAGATTATTGTGGTCTTCCTCCAAGAGATCCCTCTCTCCCAACTCATCCCCGCCACGTTCGCTCTGTTTCGCTCGCTCGGCGCACAGGCTCGATACCCTCTCGTTGAAGATGGAGCGAGAGTTCCCGGCCGAGCAGCCGGGATTCTTTGATGTTCCCTAAAACGTTTCTCGATGAAAGGCTAACGCGATCCACGAACGATTTCTGCAGGTGAAGGTGGCTGGATATCGCCAGCAGCAGCAGCATCAACGCTCAACGCCATGCCCATACCTCCCCCCGTCCTCTTTCTCGTCGGAGCTTGCTCCGCACGCTTCATTTAACCGTGGGAATCTATTGGAGATAGAGGAAGAAGAATTCTCAACCAGCGAATAATTTGGGTAAACCTCGTGTGTCGGTGGCCATCGCCGAGACGTTTTTGGAGTCAGAATTTTACCCAAAATCTCGAACCCTCCGAGATTCCTAAGAAAATCATGATAACAGTTTTACTCTGACCTCATGAAATCGTGGAGAAGCGATTTTGCCGATTTTGATGATAATAGTTTTACTCTCAATCGAAGAAATCCTAGTGAAGCGATTTCGCCGGAAGTTCCGAAATCGAAGATGGTTAACGACATCCACACGCCAGATCGATAAGACGGATGTATGAGAGAGCTCTCTACTTTCGAGATCGAAATTGAAACGAAGAAACAGAGAAAATGACTGAAGAAAAGAAGTTCCCCTGCTCGTGGATCAAAGACATTTTTATTATCTCGGTAATAGAAGACGGGGGGGGGTTGGGAGGGGTGAGGGATGAAAGCCTTATGGCCAGGCCGACGAGCCGGAGCGTCACGTCCGCAAGCTCTAAAAGCCTTCTCTCGTTGGTCGTGTGTAATTTCGAAATTGCATTGTCAATTCGAAAGTCCGCGATGGCGGTGGAAGCGAGTCACCGGTGTTGGCGATGTAGTATAGCACGGGACGGCAGCTCCGCAGTAATACTACTTCGAGGCGGATAATGTACCATTGTTGTAAGCCTCTACTGTGTGCGCCACCAGAATCGTGTACGCGTGTGCGTGGATGCCACTGACCACGCGAGAATCCCCTCCCTCGCAGAGACCCTCGGCTTCATCTGCGTGGAAGTGCAAAGGGATGAAAAGCTCGAAATATAGGTACATATAGATATACGTATACACGCAGCGGTGCCGGTACACTGCGCGAGCGTAGTGTCGGCGCGGGAGGTGCGGGGGACGCAAGAGAACGAAGTGTAAGAGGAGGAGGATGATATTATGGGGATGAGAACGCGCGTCGGTTGTGGAGGTGGCGACGATAGAGGAAGAGAGAGAGAACGAACGGAGAATGGTTGAAGCGAGAACCAAAGCCATGGTGACCGAGAGGACGAAGGATCGACCTCGTCCGAACTGGCGGAGGAGAAGAGAAGAGTGAGAAGGTACATCAGCAGCGTGTAGCACATCGAGCAATGGCCGAGGACGAAGAGTACGTGGCACAGCGGAGGAGGAGGAGGAGGAGGAGGATGTGGAAGGCCCGTGGCGGTGTATAGTGGGCGATGCGCTGGGGGTGGGTGAACGGCTCTCTGTGCAGAATCCGTGAGAATCCTACGGACATGGAGGATATGCACGTATATATAGCCGAGGCCACACAGAAATTCATCCCTGAGCTTTCGCAGTGTGCTTGTGTCCAGCAGCACCGGCAGCGGCATCGGCACAGAAACAGCACTAGTATGGCGGCTGTGACTAGTCTGGACGCTGGCCTGGTCGCTCGATGCCCCTCTACTCACCGCGCTCGTCCTCTGGCTATTCCTCTGCTCGTTCTCCGCACCCTCCGGTGCCGCCGCGCTAGCTCCCTCTCGCTCTCTCGCCCCGCGCTGACCGACGCCGGGCGTCGCGGCGGCCGCAGCGGTGGCGTCGGTGGCCGACCCGTCCTGCCGGCCAGCCCCTACACGCCCGTTGCCATAGAAACCCGCTGTCATTAAAGCATCGCCTTATCATAACCGACGCGGGGTCTCTCGCCGCCATCTTTACACCCCACCCTCCCTCCTCACCCGGTCGCCCGTCGGTCCGTCGGCTTCCTCTCGCTTCCTAAACTCACTCTTTCCCAGGTCATCCTCCCTCTGTCCGTCTCCGTTTCGCTTTAACCATCGTGTTTCGCGTTCGTCGCTCGCTCGCGTCCAGTGGTGTTCGCTCATTCCTCTGTGCTCTGCCACCCTCGCGCTTTCTCTCGCCCTCACTTCCCTCTCGCGGGCGACGTACACCCCCTTCTAGTATCTTCTATCTCTGCCCCTCGCGATCACTCGGCCTCCCTCCGACTTCCAACTCTCTCGTACACGACCCAACGTACCGGTATAGCTGAGCCAGCTACAGATGTGTATCCCGTATATATGTATATGTATGTGTTCTACAGTACCCCCCTCGTAGTCCTCCGGACCTCCCTTCGACCCTCATTCGCCTTCGCTCGTTGGTTTGTCCCTGTGTGTGTGTGTGTGTGTGTATGTTCGTGCTTGCGGCCAACGGGCACGTGCTTCGCTGCGATGACGAAGAGGACAGCGGACGCGGTTTCCTACTGTCCGTAGAGACCGACCTCCCCCCACCCCCTCCCCCTCCGCGCACTCCCGCACCAGCCGCTCAGCCGGGGAGGATGTAGATAATACTGTACTGTGTGTACTATGTAGATGCTATTGCGATACGTGCGTCGTTTCGATTAACGATAGAGTCAACCACGGTATATTCCTTTGCGACACTTGCAGGAGGAAATTTCTTCGAAATGCTGTCAAGTGGATTTTTTTTCTGAAAAATTGTTCGTGTATTGATGGTGGGGTGTTTATGGCAATTCTGTCGTCGTTATGAACTGGAAAGGCAGATTGGATTGAAAATCGATTTGCAATGTCGATGCGTGTTATGAAATCGGTAATGATGCCGTCTCGTTGATCTATTTTAAATGAGTAGATGAGAGAATCATGCATTTGCATTCGCGAAGAAAAGCTGGTCAACTCATATTAGAGACCCTTATTATCGACCTTTCAAAATGCAAGTATATTTAGGGTAAACAAAATAAAATTGTAATTGCTCGACATTTTTTCCGGTAAAAAATTGAGATTTTCGTAACCACTTGCTACATACTAGAAAATCTCACTTGTGACCGGAAGTGACGACACAGATGAAAACGTCAGTTTCGGTTTGAAAATCTTAATTTTTGACCATAAGTCACGTCATAGGGGAAACATCACTTCCGGTTTGAAATCTCAGTTTTAGACCGGAAGTGACGTAATCTCCCATAACATCACCCTGGTGAAAAATTGAGATTTCCAAACCGGTGTGATAATATTCAATATTTCACTGCCAGATTTTCGCAAATTAATTGCAATGGCTATAATTAATCGCTGAGATGAATTAAGAGTGATTTGCATGCCGCAACTCAAATATGCCAGGCTTTTATCGAGTAAGTTTTGCCGGGACGTAAGTTTACTATATGCCAATGTGAAATGTATTTGAAACGCCTTCCCGAATCGGATCGGAGGGAGAGAGATCGTTGTGCCGGAACTATATGCAAGGGGTGTCGGCTTGGTTTCCGCACAGGGTTTGCCGGAAGTCGAGTGTATTTCTGTGTATCTCATTAATTTCATTCGATATAATAGCACTGAGGGAGGGAGGGCGAAGGAGAGCTGGGCTCGTAGCCCTTGACGAACGACGGTCTCTCCGACGCCACTGCTGATTAATGAATCTGCACGTTTTGACTTCCAAAAGTCGGGTGGAACGCGAGGGAGACCCTGCGTGACGTTTCAGTCGACCTCGATTTATTACTCTTATAACGCGAACTCTCCGTTCTGTCGTGCTACTCAAATAAATTGACTTTGGATCTAAACTCTACTCTCCGATCTCGGTAGAAGTCGGAATTTTGTGGTTATAATTAATCTTGGCACACCGCGCGAATGTTGAAATTACAGAAGTGAATTTATCGTATACGCTTAGATAAATTACGATACGGTACATGAAATTATAAAAACATGATTTCCTTCCGTTATTTCCGTTTTCGACGAAAAGCATATTCTGACATTTTACTTATCCACAGGAATACTGAAATTGTAAGAGGAGTTCCATTTTTTAATAATAGAACATTTTTTAAATGTGACTCCTACGATTTGTAATATGTAAAATAGTGGATTTTTTTTCTATTCTATCTATATAGTAAATGAAACAGAATTTTCGATTCAAGTCGACAATTCCCTTCATGACTGATATCACTTTAGTCGTACAAAAAGCAACAATCACTAGAATCTTCTTAAAAATGAACTATTGAGGATTCTTTCACAGTAACTTTGTTGATTCCAAGCGCGTCTCAATGGTGGAGTACTTGCTTCTGGTTGAAGCAAGAGTCACGTGCCTTAATGGGTGTCAAAAGAAGTAGAAGAAGAAGATGAAGAAGCTCGACGCTGTCGTGGATGGCAATGATGACGATCGAGAGCCAGCGAGTAGCTGGAAGTTCGTTGGTTTTCTATTGCGGATAGATCAGTAGTACAGATATATAAATGTATATATATATATATATACACTATTATAAGTGAAAGAAAACGAGAAGTTGACAAGAGAACGAGAACTGTTCGGGCGCACGGACGTCCCGAGAGTGCAGCGAAGAGATGGAACGACCTTATAAGACATCGCGACTCTCGAGCGAACTCCCGGCAGCATGGACATGCATAAAAGTAGGTACAAGTGGATATGGCAGGTAACTGGACAGACACGTGCATCAGGTGCAGGCGCGTGGCGTCGATAGCACGGGGGCTGATGCGCACTCTTCGAGTATAGTACGACGTACAGTGCGGCAAAGGTTGCACCTGGCCCCCGAGACATCCGTGAGTTCGTTCGGCCGAGACTCACCGCTCTCTGAGTCCGGAGAGGTGGTGATCGCTTCCCCGAATCCTACGTGACACAACCATATATAATACGATATGCCTCCGCTCTCAATTACTTCCTGCGAGTCGACGAACGCACTGTACTGGACACCCGGCATAAAAGTAACGCATCACGTCTCCGCTCAGTTTATCATAGCGGACACACCGGGCGTCTCCGAGAAATCTCTTCTTATTATGGAAAGGTCTAGCACAGATGCGAAAGGTCAAATCCATTATTATTATTACATTGCTATTATTATTATTATTATTATTATGTTAACTTTCTTTATGCGATCTGCGCAACATTTAATTATCAATAAACCTCAGTATAAAAATGAAAAAAATAAATTGTTTGGTACCGAATCCAGAAAAGTAATTTATTTGACGGGCGCCCTGCAAATACACATTTATTTGGATTTATTTGGAAGTAAATATGTAATTAACTTAAATCAAATCAATATTTATTTGCGGCGCGCCCTTCAAATAAATTATTTTTCTGGATGCGTTAAGTTTGTTCTTCGGGCCGAAGCAGAGATCGTCCGACTTAATAAAACGGACGCCAAACGCGAAATGAGAATATACACGATCTACGATCAGCGTTTCTTGCAGTCACGACTGATAGTTCGATTCTCCCTGGCGCAAGCATGCCGTGGCGTGTTACGAAGTTCCGTCAGGAGAGACCGAGCAAAAGTGCGGCACCATTGGTGTTTGTGAGAATCTGCGACAAGTTACGTAGCTGGAAAAGCGTGTTGGGTTCGTGCAGCGGCGAGGAGTCACCGAAGAGAGGTGGATGTGTGTGTGTGCGCGCGTTTCTGGGGAGGCAGGCAGATTCGAATGTATTTGTCCACGTGGTGGTCTTACCCCTTAGTCCCGCACCGCGAGCTCAATCCCGACCCTTTGCCTTTCGTATCTACGCCGTAACTACACGTACACGCTCCTCTTCTCCTAGGACGTGGAGAACGGAGGAGAAACCAGCGATGGGTCTCGCGACTCACGGCCGCCGCCGCCACCGCCTCCCTTCTCTCTCCGAATAACGAGTCTCATTAATCCAATTAACCAGTAAATAATGGGATAGCATTTTCGTATTTACGAGAGAATACCCGTGCCCCGGGCCCTAATGGAGTTTTGAGCTGACTATCAATATATTCTTGCGCCCCTTGCCCCCCCCCCTCTCACCCCCCCCTCCCGCCGTCCTCTCCTCCCCGGGCGACGGAACAAAGTACGGGTCACTCTCTCACTTAGTTACCGGGCGAGAGTGCGCGACCGGGTACCACGGACCGTCGTCCGTCGAGGGGATGGGAACGAGTCGGAGACATAAATTCTCCACTTCCGTCTCTGGTCTCCTCACTGTACTGCTTAGCGAATGGAATTTCCGAAATTATTCTCGTATCTAACCTTCCCGCCGAATTTCTCATCCGGATTTAGGAGGTCGAATTTATCGGGGATAGTTCGCGCAATGCTTTTGGGATGACGATCATTTTTTTTGTTTTTTGTTTCATGTGAAAACGTCATCGAAAGGTTGTCCAGAAAGCATTACAGTTGAAGTCGCTGTATTCAGATGTTTGTCAAGATGTTCAGAAATATCGCTCTATTCGGATCGTCCAGGTATTAATGAGGGGTAGGGTAGAGCGGGGCACAATGGGGCATCGGGGCAAAACGGGGTTTTTGGGCAAAACGTCATTTTCCAATAATTTTTAGATGCCGAATTCGCCCTATCAGATACATCAGGCTTTTCTGCCCAGTTTTGCCACCTTGTCCGATCCAAAAATGATTGGAAAATTTAGTTTAAAAACCCCGTTTTGCCTCGCTCTCCCCTACTCGCTACTTGCAGTAAGTTGTACCTACGACGTAGGTGCAACGTAGTAAGAACTGCGTTCTTTTGGACGCCAGATCACTCAGTTGGACACTCGGACAAGAGTTATAAGACACGTAGTTTGCCTAAACGCATGCAAGTATTTATCTTACTGGCCACTCGCACCGATGAATGGAATCAGCTCTGACTATCCAAAAGAGGTCGAGTTCTCGAGCCAACTCGATAAATCGGGTGAAGTTTTCGCGTCGCCGCCCAACTCGTAGATCTCCCGGATCGTGGCTCGCGCGTGGAGGGCTCACTCAATGGCACTTGACACCGCATTCAGACCCGACTTTTGCAACTTCCTCAATCGATCTTTCCATCGGCACGAGAATATCCCCAAGTGGAGTGAGCCTCGCCACCGTGAATCCGGAAACTTCTCCACCCGTCCAGCTGTGGAAGCTATCGTTTGTCACTGCGAAACTATAACGATGATTTCTCTCCGCCGCCGTTTATGACAATCTTCCCCGATTCTCTTGTCGATAATTCCCGGAGAAGTTTGCGAATATGCAGAGACGATGGTCAATCAGAGACAACGAGTTACTGATTTAGAAGAAACTTTTTTGCACGGAGAAAAATTGTTCTGTTTCTCTAACAAAATGTAGATTGTTAACAAGTTATTGTTGTGGGAGCAAAAATATTTGGCTGCTACAACAAAATATTTGCTGCCACAACAAAATATTTTGTTGTCCCTATGTTAACCTGGTAAATCAGTTATGGTAACAAAATTCTTGTTGTCCCAACAATTTTTTTTTCTCCGTGTGGCAAATCTTCAGTATCGCTTATCCGCACAAAGATGTTATTTTCATTGTGCGTTGACTATTTTGCTTATACGGATAAATACGAAAACCACTTTCGGCGAGAGTGAGGACAGTCCAGCGGAGTTCTAATGTTTTCTTTGTCTCGCCTAAGTCTATCGGAAAGCGCGAATGTTTTTCCTGTCCCTCCGCTGTCCGGCAAAGTGACATTCTTGCTTCTGCGGAAGAACCCAGCTAAGACTTTGAGAAACATCCACGAGGCTCAGCGTTCCATTTTGTCTGGACGCGGGCGATCACATCTGTCTACACCCCGAAGTAAAAGGATGTTACCCGGTAGGATTTGGATGCTTCGTATGTACAAATAGTCTCGATGCTGAAGATAATGACCATCGACAAGATGAAAGAAATTTTTCGGAATTTAAATCGAAAGCGTATGTGAAGCCAAGCGTCGCGAAATTAAATTCGTAGTCGGCAAGAGCTAATTAATATTCACGCGTCTCCCTGTGACAAACGGCTTCCGAAAAAGCCCTCGCCTTTCGTCCTTTTAATCCTTTAATTAATTCAATTTCTTTGATACACCCCATAGGCCCTGATCCTGAATTCGAATCGAGTACTCAATTTCTCTTCGATTACACTTAATTCCGACGTCCTCGAGGCCATACCGGGGACAAATATTCCATCAATGGTGAGAGTAGAATCTTTTTCTTTAAGTAGCGCACTTGACCAATCTCCCCCACAATTTTATTCCCAAGGCAAAATCCGTTTCCAAGAGTGCGAACCTCATCGACCTTAATCCATCGAGTATCAAAGAGGAGTATGCGCACGCCGGGCCTCTTTCAGCAGCTAAGATCTTAAAATTATTTCTTCAATCAGAAAAATGTATAAGATTTAAAACGGAACATTTTCCGCCAAAAAGGCTCACGACTGCCCGATCATCGCGTGACAAAATGTAACGACTTTCTTCTTCAGGAAGTGTTCTTCTCAGCGAAGTCTGAAGAAATTGCTTCGATAATCGAGGATATATTCCCCGCACGTTTTTCCTGCGGATCGAAAGCCCATCGTTACACCCTTCTCATCCGAGTCTCCCCGTGCTCCAGTTTATGGGAATATCTGTTTGCCTTTCTCCCCGTTGGGTCGAAGAAATGACTAACACTCGCACGTTTACACAGACGGTTTTACAATATCCGGCTGGCTGTGTCGAAGCGCGGAAGGATCCTCGGTGAGTTCCTCGCTCTCGCTCTCTCATGATTTGCATATTCGTTTGAAACAATATCCCGGGCGTTCGCGAGAAACGCGTGAGCTCGCTCGATCGTTTTAACGGCGCGAAGGGGAGGACGGGATGGCACACGGTGCGGCAAGGACGAGGGGTTGCTCGAAGTGGCGCGACGCCTTTGGGGGGATGCGGGACCTGCTAAGAGAAGGCATTCGACTGTTTCAATTAAAATAAGCATACGCCACCGGGTACGCTGGTGTAGACCCTCCGGCATTCACGTACAGCGGCGCCACCTTTTACGTACATACATTTATACTATATCCGAACACCGCCATCGCCACAGTATAACACCCACAGTGCACATCGCCACCTTTATTCTTACGAGAGCTCCGCAGCGTTCCGAGAATACCCGACAGCGGAAAAGCAGCCAGCGTGCCACACCCCCCTCCCGCTATATTACCTAAGCCAGACGAGTCCTGAATTCGAAAGCAGTCATAAAACTCTTGGCAGTGTTAATTTTTTTTTTCGCTTCGCTTCACCTCCGCCCCCCACCTCATAACGTCTCGCTCCTCGGTCCACCTTATCTTCTTGCACCACGCAGCGAGCTCGTTGCTCTCGCTCTGACATTTTGGTCCTTGCGCCCTTAACTTTGGATTTCGCTTCTTTTTCGGTTTTATCAAAAATTCAGATCGACGCGAAGACGACAGGTAACGCCTGATATTTTGGAATCTTTTAGGAGAGTTGCAATCTAGGTTTCTCGCTAGAATTTTTGAACTTCCCGCCTCCGACGATCGTCGCGCCCCTCGCGGCTGGGGAGTGAACTTCTCTTCGGGATTCTATTCTCTAGCAACAGGCTGACTCTCGCAATGGCGACTTTCCTTTTTACGCAATTTTAGTACACCTGTAAAAAAGTAAAAATTAACGTTTCAACCGTTTATCGCAGCTTAAATCTGCCGTTGACAACCTTTTAGCGATCAAGGGGAGTTTCATTAGTTTTCATTAGAGCGGAAATGAGCGGTTTTCGTACATCCCTTGGAAAAAAACTAAACAAACGCTTCGTGAATTTATATTGTCATTCTTCTTCGTCTTCTTTTCTTCTCCCTCTTGTTCTTCATCGTCGGAGTCGGACCCGCCTTTTTCTGCCCGTTTTAATAAAAATCCTTGCGGCATGTCGACGAAGGAGTACAAGAGAGACGGAACGTTTTACGTTCCTGCTCGTGGAATGATGGGGTTCTCGGTTATGGGTGGGGATGCAGGGGCGTTCGAGAGTGAAGGCACGTATATAACCTGGTATCCATGATGGTATACCGGTAAGAAAAGACGAGGGATGTTATAGCGGAGGTATATGAGAAAGAGCGAAATATATAGCGAACGAGAGGGAGAGATGTGGAGAGAACTGAGGCAGCCAGCTAATATTTTCAGACAGCCCCCGCAACTCCCACAATGCTCACCGCGGCCTCTCGCCAAACCCCTCAACCACCCCCGGCGAACCGACTCGTACGCCTGCTCGCCCCGTGTATATATATATAAGATCCTTTAAATGGGAAATCGAAACGTTTGGGAGATAACTCTCCGCGCCGGGGTGAGAATGTATTCAAAATGGCGGAAGCCTGGTCCGGGGATGGAAGAGAGGAAGAGGCGGAGGAGCTGGAGAACGACTGAGCGAACGAGGCCACGGAGGAAACGCGTTACGGGGGGCGGTTAGGAAAGAGATGGCGGGTTCTGTAACCTCCCTATGATGATACGAAACATATTCCACCCTTAAGAGCCTGGGCTTCCGTACAGCCGCGCATCCTTTCGGGCTCGAACGAGGGAGAACGGATAAAAACGGCAACGCCGTATTCCTAATCTTATGTACTTATTTTGAACAGTTTTTTTGTCTTTTTTTATCACCAAAAAACAATCGCAAATGAAGTGGCGGAAACTTCTTTCTGAAAATGTAGAGAGAATATCGGTTAACATTTCTCTTTTCCAGAAATGAGATTTTTTAATCAAGAATGAAATATGCATGGAGAAATTACGTTAAAGAGAATATCTAGTGTGCAGCTTCCCTCCCTGAGTGCACAATCTTTTCGTCAATTTCTTTGTCTTTTTTTTTTTTTTGCTTTTTGTGAAAAACTATTTTTCTTCCCACTTTTTTTACGTCTGCGATAAAAACGATGCACGCGCATCCCAGGAACCATCCCACCCGTCTCGACCATCTATAAAACTTCCGTACAGCCGCGCATCCTTTCGGGCTCGAACGAGGGAGAACGGATAAAAACGGCAACGCCGTATTCCTAATCTTATGTACTTATTTTGAACAGTTGTTTTGTCTTTTTTTATCACCAAAAAACAATCGCAAATGAAGTGGCGGAAACTTCTTTCTGAAAATGTAGAGAGAATATCGGTTAACATTTCTCTTTTTCAGAAATGAGATTTTTTATCAAGAATGAAATATGCATGGAGAAATTACGTCGAAGAAAATATCTAGTGTACAGCTTCCCACCCTGAGTGCACAATTTTTCGTCAATTTATTTTTGTTTTTTGTTTTTTGTGGAAAACAATTTTTCTTCCCCCTATTTTTACGTCCACGAGCTGCGAAACTTACGTGGCAATGATCTTCTTCACTGTTTCAGATAACGCTCCTTTTCTCCGTAATATTCGTTTTCGTTCCCCCTTCGGAATCCGCGTATGGAAAGAGGGAAAGCTCTTTTTAGCTAAAGAGACACGCCGAAGAATATCGAAGAATATCGTACGCGAACGCGAGCCCGGGGTCTCTGTTGGGAACAGACCGAGGGGGTTTCGCGAGAATGCGCGAGCTCTCCCTCATACATCATGCTGACACCCGTCTAAGTATGTCTCGCCAGATTTATCGCGTTTACCGTCAGCCCGATATCGCGGGAGAGGATTTTTTTCTTTTTCACCGACGCACGTACCGCGCTGTATAGAGCTTTCGAGGGGAAAAAGTATTCTCGATGTTTCGCGAATGCTCTCCGCAACGCCTATTAACCCGAAAATATTTCGTGAATTGTAGCCAATATGATTTCAATAAATATTTATTTAAATCAAATAAATATTTTACTTAAACCAAATAAACGGTGGCCGTCAAATAAATTATTTTTGTGGGTGCACGTAAATTGATGATACATGAACGAGGCCATATTTACCACTTTCGCCCCAGACCTTTTCTCAGGCAACATTGAAATTCTTACTCAAGACCCATCTCTCCGCGTGCATATATATCCCCCTCCCCGCCACAAGATTCTCTCCTCCTGTTCCTGGTACTGTTTGTCCAATATTTCTTTCACATCCGTGTGAAATCTGCTCGTGAGTTCCCGATCGCGATATATCGTTATTGTACGGATACGTGTGTCGTACAACGTGCGAAGTGCACTTCGCACAAGCGCTAAGCCGTATTAACTACTTTCGGAGAGGGTTGATATTGCTGCGGCTTCGAGGGAGTGACGGAGATATCTCGTACGTGAAAAGCCCGACGGGGCATGTATTAGCGGAGGCGGGCGAGAGGGGAATGTAACGCGTATTCGCGTATCCATTTATCCAGAAAATAATCCGCCGATAGGATCGGCAGGGCGGGTCATCGTTGTGCGTGCCATACGTAACTTATAACAGGGACGTGAAGGTCGTGCCGTAAGCGAAGTTCCATTGTCGTCGACCGCCCCGGAGAACGAGCAGTCGAGCCCCGCGAGAACGCGAAGGGTTGCACGGGGATGCGAGAGAGGAGGGAACCCGATGAGGCCTGAGATGGATGCTGCAAAGGGGATGCCGAGATTAAAGATTATTTACGAGATGGCGATAACGTTTTTATCTCGTGGCGGTAATCAATCTTGAAAAGGGGTGGCTTATACATACATATCAGCGGGACGGCCCTACGTCGGACAGGGTATTTTCACGCTAAGGCGAGCGAGAAATTCCGCGTGTCACGACATATTCATTTCTCTCCGTTCGACGACAGATACACTGGCGCCTCTCACGTGTAGTCGCTGTATCAACGGCTCGGAGTCATGATTGACGACTGATATTGGATAACTGCGTTTAAACCGAGAGGGTCCAGGTCACCCTCAAAACTGAACATTGAATTTAACATTTTTTGTACGAGGAAAAATGCTTCACTTGTCTGGGAGACATTTTGATCTGAGGTCTCAGCCCATTAGGATGACACACATTTTTTTACATCCATCTGATTTTTTAACACCCGTCTGAAAAGGAGAAATGCCTTTGACTTTGAGGTGAAGTCATCGGTTAGCGCCTGAGCCGTCGAAAATATGATAACATATTCCACAAAAAAATGTTCAGAATTTTTTGTCGGTCGGTCAAATTCTATAACAGAATTGAGGACCTAGAAGAACATCAACGACTTCTTCTCCAAAGTGATGAAAAAAAAAAACGGACATCCTCGCTAGAACAAGAATCTCTCATTACCAATGTCTCCCATAAAACGGCTTCCACGAGCGTGCAATGAATTTCTCGAGCAAACAAACGTATTATGCGCCAAGCAAAATCCTCGATGAAATCTCGTTGTACGAGAAATGCTTCCGGCGTAGGTGTGAGTCCGGGGAACTGGACGTTCAGAGGCTGATGTGAGAAAGGGGTTGAATTAACGCCTCGCGAGGAGGCGAGTGGGGAGCGCAAAAGGGGATATAGCTGATGTTATATCCATGGCCCGCAGTCCGGGGAAGTAGCAGCAGCAGCAACAGCAGCAACAGCAGCAGCAGCAGCATGTTGTTATTTACGGTATTTAGATAACCGGCTTACGTAGGTCCCTCACACCCCCATTGGCCATGATCCCGCACTCCAGATAGCGGTAGTGAGCCGGTTGCCCTGGCGCTACACCACCGTAGGCAACAACCTGCTCTCCTGTCTGCTTCGCGTCCCTACTGTTACACGCTGCGACTGTCTGCTGCTGGCTGCGGCCGCCCTCTCTCTCACCATCCCTGCACGTATACGTCGTAATACACACACCCAATCGTGGCCCGTGCGCATTCAGCTTGCAGATTATTATAACGAGCATCACGTTGGCATTAGCATACGTATCTGTTCTCCCGGGAAACGTACGGTGTGCGCCGAACGGTTGCGGAGTCGCACGCCCGCAGTATCCCCATCGCCGTACCCTCGAACTTTGCCATCGTAACGCTTGTAACGTCGCATCGCACTTTTTTTTTTGCATCGTTGGATTATTTCACGAGACGGAATTTTTCGTGGACATCTATGGAAGTCTATAGAACGCTGTTCTATAATCTTGGGGAAATGACCGCAGGTCGGTGGTTGGAACGAGGGCCCAAGTGAAATTTAACCATCGGCACGGCTACGGGAACGCTCCGGTTGCCGAGGGTCTCATACTCGCCGCGAGTACACGTCCGGTTGAAAACTGAGATGACCACGAATCCACCTCGGTTCCGCTAAAGTGCACTCCGGGTACACTCCAAATACAATTGAGATGCATTACGCACGTTCTTTTACCCACTTGCCTGTGTTCCTTAATTCACACGTTTCCGTCACTGGCTGTTTCGTTTTTTCTCCGTAACGTTACCTCCGGTTTGAAAGTCTCTGTTTTTAACCGGAAGTGACGTACCGCGAGAAAAGTCACTACCAATTTTTCAATCTCAGTTTTCAACGGAAAGCGCCGTCCTACCAGAAATGCGTCACTTCCGGTCGAAAACTGAGATTTTCAAATCGGAAGTGACGTCACAATAAAAGTTTTTTTTACATTTTCAGCGTGATGTTACTTCCCGGGTAAAAGTACGATTCTCAAACTGGTAGCGACATCATTGAGAACATTTTTTATTTTTCGCATTACGCAGTGCTTATTAGTGCTCGCAAGGATCGCCAGCCGAAGAAGGACCGATACGGCATTTTGGCGTGGGACGGTCAGTGGTGAGCGAGCGATGTGCCGTTTTTCCAGTTACGGCAGAATCCCAGGTAGGGGGCTTGGTACTTGCGTTCCTCTGGATGACGATCTTAGCTCAGTAATGGGGCGATTTGCTTCATGGCATTCCTGGATTTACGAATCAGGATCTGGGTTTCGAAAAATCTTTCTTCTTTTGCTAAATGGTGATGATTCAAACTGATCGCGTAGATTCGTATTCGACATTTGACGATCCCTGACGGTACGGTGCAGACGAAAAATCACTCAACACCACTGTAAAAAAATTTTGTTTGAAAATTAATGAACAGTATTGGAAGCTTTTGTACACAAACCGTTTCTGAAATTTCAACCACAGGTGCGTTGCAATTTTACAGTAAAATTTGTATTTTTCATGAACATTTTTGTAAATTTCAAGCAAAAGATTTGTAATTGTAATATCTGGTATTTCTATTTTACAAACAAAGTGAAATAATGTTTAATTAATGTGAGTAATGATAGCAAATTTAAAGTTCCAGTTCATTAAATTTACAATTTATTTTTACAGTGACCATTGCGTGAGACCTACACAGCGAGTGTTCCAACTTTTCGATATTTTTTCGGGCAGAATGCAACGTGCGAATCATCCGAAAAATCTGTGAGACTCAGTACAGGAGTCCAAAGAGATGAAATCATTTTTAATGAGAAGCTTAAGCACAGCCCGGGTGGATCATGAGATTTCGGACCATTAGTCAAAGTCACAAATCGCCGGATGAACAAGTCACCCCGGGGATCGGCTATTAGTAATATCGAGGGCGCGTTCTGCGCGCTCGTGCTGCGATTCGTGTAAGTTACGCGTGTGTGCGTCAGCATCTCGCTTTGTGTGTGTGCAAATCGAGAGGCAGCTAAAGCCGCCCGCTACATAGTTCGCGAACATTTCCGATAAGGAAGGAGGGATAACCGGCGAAAACGTGTTTTATGGTACTCGAGCTCTGCACGGGGTCACGTGCCCGCGTGAGAGAGCGAGAGTCAGCGCATATTCGGTGCCGATCGAGTCCGCCACCAGAGATACTTTGATCCCCTTTATGCATCCGTTCATCCCTCTGTTACTGAAACGGAATAGCGAGCGGTGGCAGTACGTATGTTACTCGTGGGATCGCTCGATGCAACACGCCCCGAAATACCGTGTCCGCGCGTTTCACGTATCCTTGCGGCCTGTTCACGGAGCATTTACTTTATACATCCTATGGGAACGCTTGTGCCTTCTGCTCGATTCTTTCCTCGGCAGAGATGCCCTCGCACTGACCAACGCCGAGAATGGGCTACGTAAATCGAAAACATAACGGGTCATGGATTTGTTTCTGTTCAGATCGGCGCTGCTGAAGTTATTTGGTCAAGCCCTTACGGCTTCAATCTCGTTTGCGAATGCCAATGAACTAATAATTCGATATGTTCCAGGTCGTGATCTTTTGCTTGTGAAAAAAAGAATACAGCACCGTTGCTCCATCACAGATCAATGCCTCATCAAGTCCCAATACAATTAATGGCATTTTTTTCTCGATGGAAAGAAAGTTTCTCAAATGTGCAACAACTGTACACTGTTGATAGAACTTTTTTAGTCAGCGACTAGCTCATACGCGTGCTTCGCGTGCGCTAATGCTTTGTCTAATCTCGTATAATTATAGACTATAAATCATTGCAAATAAATTATTACAATAAGAAAAACGGCAGTTTCCGTCGCTGTTCCAGTCAGCGCCATCGAAAGCAATTTATAACTATTAATAAATACAGTTTTCGTTTAATACAAAAGAACTTGACTGCACGTTGAAGAGCGGATTTTACTCTTAATGCTGGATTTTTTAATGCCGCATTTTAGTCGGAGAAAACAATCGTTACTTTCGATAATTTAACCGCACCCTCCGATGACTGAGGGTGGGGGTGGCGACCGTCTTGCAGAACACGCCGATGTATCATCAGAGCAGAGACCATACCCAACCCAAGAAACGGAAGTCGTTGAATTTTGGGAAGCGGGTGTAGTTTGCCTTGGCGATCTAACCAGCCTGACTGCTCCGACTGCCTATACGATATCATCTAATTGAGGTAGCGTGGGACGGATATACGTGATGGGACCTGGTGCGCCTCTGTTGTACGTGGTTCTGGCTTTACGCTTGGTCGGGCGTTTCTTCCGGTTCGGTATGCCATAGGACAGTCGGGCATATATACATACATACATAGATATACGATATATACAGTAAAAATCAGCAAGCCCACCGGCAACAACGTTTTCGCTACGTTTCTCGCTGTCTTCTCTGCCTCACTGACTATATATTTCACACTGGCGCAGCATATAGGTACGGTACTCCCGTAGTGTAATTAGCCCCCGAATGCCGATAAGTGCGAGCATTCATGAGGATCGCGTGTTCCCAGCGAAACTAACCAGCCAAACGCCAGTGCACAATGTGTATCACTAAGCTGCTTCGGGCCCGGCATAGTATTTACGGGGATCTTTCCGTCAGAGTTGAGCCTACCCGGACGATAATTGCACAATTGTGAATGTTTGTTTCTGCACAATAAAACAATACGTCTTGCATAAAAAGAAACAAATCGATATCCTCACCGAGAAAAAAAATTGGTTGGATTAACTAAAAGTCGCGGTGACATACGTTAAAAGCTGTTATTTGTTTGGTACAAATAAAGCATTGTTTTTTTTTATTATTAAACGATTATTTGCTTCAATTTATTCAAAAAATTTTGATTGAAATAGACATTCTTATAGAACTAACCAAATACACCTTTGAACGTATGTCACCGCGCATTTGCTTAATCCAACCATTTCTTTTTCTCAGTGCTCATCGTCAGAAACGCTTTATCAGCGACCTTTTTGCTTTCGTTGCTCATGATCGGCACTGAACTCTGGCGCACCGCTCTGTCGACTCCCCATCTTTGACATATTGTCGCCACGATGTGCTCACATGGATCTTTGCTCGATGCAATTTTTGTTTTGTCGATCGACGATCGGCGGACCAGCAGATCGGCCGCTTTACGCCGATTCTTCCGTCGATTTTAGCTGACCCGGTTCACTGGATAGGTGGTTGGTTGCGATTGTGATCAATAACAACCGAGCCGATACCAGTACACGAGTGTCGCCATTTCGCTCGGTCGTACGCGATGTAAATAGATGTAAAAAAAATAGCGAAATTCCCCGCTGTGTTTCTGCAGCCGCCACCGTGCAATGGGATCCCCGTCTCTTTGTTCTTTGGGCCATGCCGTTCAGCTTTTATTGCACGCCGGGATGGCGAGAGATGGTCGAGGAGTCCAGTGCCAGAGAGGATCGGAAACGCAGTATCTGTGGTCCCGGTCGAGAGGGGCCGTGTGCGT
This sequence comes from Ichneumoninae sp. A BG-2022a, assembly GCA_030522665.1. NCBI lineage: Eukaryota > Metazoa > Arthropoda > Insecta > Hymenoptera > Ichneumonidae > Ichneumoninae sp. A BG-2022a. Next base: position 18,276 of record JAPYZC010000670.1, on the reverse strand, counting down.
TCACGTCAGTAGACAACCGATTTTAACCGTCGGTGTCCGAGAGGTGCACGCTTTGCTCGTCCGCTCGTTCGTAGGGCTGGCTCGCGAGGGTTCGCAAACGCGGGTCGGGCATAGAGCTGAATTGCCACGGATCGTGAGCGGGCACGGAGCCGATGGTGATCCGATAAACGGATAGATATCCTCGGAAACGGGGAGACAGACAAGCAAAGATATAGCGCGAGGGGGAGGGACGGAGAGAGAATCGAAAGAACGAAAGAGAGTACCGGCTCACTCGTTTCCCCACTATAATTAACGCTGACCTCCCCACCGACCTCCCGGCAATTTTACTATAAAACCGGGCCGAACGAACGAACGAACCGCCGATCCCGCTCGACGATCATAATAATCGCGGTTAAATCTTTCAGGCTTGTCAATCAGACGACTGACGCGCGAGTGAGTTTCGCGGGAGCGAACGAACGCGTCCATTCGCTCGGAGGGCCCTCGGTGTGCGATCGGTATTTCGCGAAAAGGCCAATCAGTGCTCTGTATCGGCATTACCGTACGGGCAGCTCTTTCCGTCCGGGCACTTTATCGGACAATCTGCTGTCACATTTTTCCGACTATGATTTTGGAGCATATTTCAACGCTGACGATAAAATTTGGAAAAAAAAATACACGAAAAATGTCACCATGACCAAGTTTTCTATACGCGGAAGCAAAAGGGTTTTGCCGTATTCAATTTTTTCACTCCATCTTGAGCCTCCTTTAAAACACATGCTATTGTAAGAGTACCACGAAAATTGTTTCAAAAAGTTCGATTTTAGACCATATTTCAACCCTGACGATAAAATTTGGAAAAAAAATACACGGAAAATGTCACCATAGCCAAGTTTTCTATACGCAGAAGCAAAAGGGTTTTGTCGTATTCAATTTTTTCACTCCATCTTGAGACTTCTTTAAAACCCATGCTATTATAAGGGTACCAGGAAAATTGTTGCAAAGAGTGGGGCGAAATGGATCCGTGTCCTCCTCTTGGAACGGTCCGTTTTTTATGGCCACGAATAATTGCCAAAAATTTGCCGTTTTGCCCCGCTCTCCATCCGCACATATACTTTGGGGATTGCGAGTGCTCGGCAAAGATTGCGTGCAGGCCGCAAAACACGCCACCTTGGCGATACAGAATTACACGACGTATAGCTACGGCAGTTAAATACCAATGCTCGTCCATTAGGTGCGAGACTCCGCTTTACAGTTCTGCTACACACCTTCGTTCATTCTTTGACTTCCATCTCCGCTGAACTCGTCTCGGTATCCTCGTCGATGCACTCCAATGGCTACCCGCGAGGACGACGGACTAACGACGGGTGGAGTGACGAAGAGGTGAGGAAGGTGGAGCAGGTAAATTCGCGGCCCCCAAGGAAATGAGCAGGGAACTCAATTCTCTTCGGCTGCGGAGAGATCGGAGAGCTGTGAGACAAAAGATGCACTGGCATCGTCCACAGGCTCGACGAGGGAAAGAGAACGCAAAGCCCCCTGCATGTAAGAGTCTCTCGCTCTCTCGCAACCACGAAGTGAACCAAGCACGAAATCAAATAACCGTTGCATGATGTCGAGCAACGAGAACACATACCACCGGCACTTATCTTATCGTTTGGACGCCGACCGGACGGTAAGACTCTTTCGTTAACGGACGGGGCGAAGCGGAAAAAAAATCTGTCTGTGAATCCATCGGACACTCGTCAATTAAATGCCGGTGGGGATCGACCACTCCTCGAGTCTTCCGACTGACCGATTTGCGTTTTTTTTCTTTTTTTTTTGTGTGCCATACTCTTCCGTTGTTATGGCGAGCATAATAACAGGTGACGGTGCACAGTAAAAAAAAGTTTGTACTTTTTACAACTCATTGTTCACAAACGTCCACAATTTTTTATTTGCTGATTTGCCGATCGCTCCGTCCGGTTCGAGTTGTATAAACATAATTACAAACTAAAATTGTTAATGAGACGGGAAATAAAAGGACCGGTTTATAAATTCAAATCTTAGGAAACGAGTTTGTCACTTATTTAACGAATTTTTTTTACGAAACTTCATATTCCGATTTCACGAAATAATTTTTTACTGTGTGGAGAAGCCATGGACTGTGGGACGAGGAGTTCAAGAGCGCAATATGAATAAGCGATTCGATTCTTATCGACATTTTTTTTCCAGAAAATTGTAAACATTTTTTACTGAAAGGCCAACACCGATTAAAAGATTGCCCGAACGCCGTCATCCGTTGGGATTCATCATCGTGCAAATTTATCGTCAGTTATTTGTCGCTGTTGTTTTTTTCCGTCAATTTGGGTCAATTATACATAAATCGTGTGGCTGTAAACGCGTATACGCCCCGTGGAGCGTAGAAGATTGCGGGCCTCGTGAAACAAAACGTTGGCCCTCTAATCTGACATGTGGATCATAGTCGTCCGGCGTGATGTCGGTTTCGGGCGAGCTTCGCACTCTTTCTTTGTTATCCCCATCTCCCTCCCGCCCTTTTGTTTTTATTTTATTATCTCGCTCTTTCTCACAGCTACAATGTAAAACCGAGTGTATACACGTACACTCAACCCATAAGCCTGCAAAGCCCATGGAAGGCTCACGCACGACACCGCGAATGAGCTTCCTGCGTTTATATAAGTTCTGTCCGATAGCGATCTCCGTATGGGTTGACTTCTACCGCCGCTCGGTTACTTTTTTTCCTTTTTTTTTACAACAGTGAAATATCCGTGACTACCTGTTTTCTCGCCTGCGCCACGTGTGAACCCCAACGACTCATTATAACAGACGCACAGCGAGAACTTATGGAACGGAGTCAGATGTGGCTGTAACCGGCAGAAAGATCGAAACGGAGGCGCCCAACGGAAACTTGGATTTCGTAAAATTGATAGTCTAGCCTTTACGGTGATCGCCGCTACAAGAAATTAAGAAATATTTACGATTCCCATTAGGAAATATTATAAGAATATTAAGAATATTAAGAATATTAAGAATATTAAGAATATTAAGAATATTAAGAATATTAAGAATATTAAGAATATTAAGAATATTAAGAATATGTACGATTCCCATTGCTCGGCCGATTTTTTAAAATATGTATTTACATGATTTCGTCACGCCGCATTGTTCCTGCTTTGCATTGCAGCGAATGGGTAATTTGGGAGCTGGAAGAGCGCCACGCTTATTCTCCATTCCATTTTATGCCATTACATACAAACGCTTCTTTGATTTTCTGTACTGAGCATTGCGCTGGAAGGGCTGAACCGCGCGCTCGCACGGTGATTTGGATAATGTCTTAAATCCGCGGAATAAATTTTATATATCCTATAGAATGAGGACGGTAATGTAGAGCGTATATCGTGCCAAGGGCGAGAGGGTGGATCGAGAAAAGGCACGGATGGGTCGAGATTTACTGCACGAGGGGTTGTCGTCCGATGGAGTTCCAATTCCATGCAAATATTTTTTAAATTCATTGATTCGTCACGCACTCGCGATCGCGAGAGACGAGTCGAATCTGCAAGCGGGTTCGATAAACATTTATTGGATGCGTTGATTCCATGGATAACTTACGATCAAACCCATTTAGGGCCGAATTGAGAAACACATTTTAAGTTTGAAACAGGCTTTCTTTACGATAGCAGTTCAATAACAATTGATCGGCTGCCAGGGTTCTATTTGCTGATTTTAGAAGAATTTTATAAATGGTAATTAATTAAATGGGCGCCAATTACTTTTTAAATAAACTAATAAACTCCTATTATTTAATAATTTAATCGACAAAGATTTACGCAGAGGATGTTTAATTGGCGGATCCAAGAAATGAAAAAAAAGATATACAAAAATGTTACGGAAAATACATTGAAACATCGACGATTATAAATTGAGGTTTATCGCATTTGCGCGTTGACGCTCGAGGACTTGAGTCGAGCTTTGACATCGAGGAGACGTTGTCAATTTTCCTATCAAAAGTTTTAACTTATGTTTACCCGAACTTCAGTTTGAGCCGTCGACTCTCCATTCGGTCCTTAATCTGTTCTTCCCCCAACGATCAGCTCGGCTTCCAGAATGAAACAATGAGCGGGACAATGGGGAACGTTGATCCGTTAGAGTGAGTGTGTTGGTCAATCAGGAGAACGACGCCGAAGCGACACGGACGATGATGATGACGACCGCTGGGACCAGCGGCCGCTGGAGTCAGCAACTGTCGCTGGGTCGGCAGATGGACAAAACTGACCGGAGTCTCTGACCAGCGGAGTCCAGGGAGACAATAATAGCCCTTATGTTAGTTGTATCCACTGTCGGGCTCTCCATTGTCCACGATATACGACTCGCGTCCTGCGGACCGTCTCGAACAAATCGTCAACAGTTCGGAACAATCGGAACAATTTCGTATAATCGCCCGACCAAACGCCGCTTCCAGAAATGCAACTCAATGTCCGGGTCTGCACAGCCGCGCGGCAAAACTTTGCTCGTCATTCGCGAGCATGGGCGAGAGAAACCTAACGAAATCAATGAAAAACGCGAAGTCAATCAGTCCCCACCCCGACGGACGGGAGGGATTATCAAATTCTAAATGTAAATCCACAAGCCGTTGATGCCGGAGGGTCGGCACGGAGGGTGGCGAACAACCGAGGGTTCGCGCTGGCAAGTGGGTGCTAATACGCAGGACGATCCATTAATCATAACCCGAGGGATCGCGGATGCTGCGCGCGCTCCCTCCCCGTTGGACGGTTCGTACCCGGCGCGCGGGAGTAAGGGAGCAGAGGTGAGCGTAGTTGAGCGCGAGTGAGCGGATAATGGTTTCAGCGTTTCTCTAAATCTGCGACTGTACGATAGACAGAGCTACGCTCTACCCGGGATAAAACTGAAACAGGTTAACGTCGGAGTTCGCTTCCACCCCAGGACGAACCTGGCGCATTGCTCGCAGCGGGCGGAGTGGGGAGGCTGGATAGGAGACTCTCCCGTGACACTGTATTGCCCCGGCCGCGGTGCTACCCTAAATATTAACAACAGGGGGTGAACAAGGGGTCAGCAGCCCGCGAACCCTCGACCCTGCGTTCTCCAGCCCACACCCCTCCATCAATGTTTCCGTCGCTGTATGCGCGTCTATAACGTATGGTGTAGTTATACAGATGTAGTACTGTAGTACGGTGGGTACCGCACGGCACCCAATATGTATCCTCTATGCGTCTATCCAGCCTGACCGGACGATGTGTGGGTGATGTCGATCGCGCGCGCGGACGACCGGTCCAGCTCTCTCTGGTCCGACGAACTTCCATCCCCGATACACGAGAATCGTCCGGCGTCCCTTTCGACCGGAGACACATATACGCATCGTACTCACGTGGCAAAAGCGATTGCCCTCCCGGCAAATGCTCGCCCGCGGTATCCTTATAGGGAGCCTCGGATACATGTGTCCTGGAACAACGGCGCGGAGCTCGAGATGCTCACTTCGTTTCTCGATTCTCCTCTGGTTAGAATTTCTATATACCCGTGGCACGCGCGCGCCGAGACCACCGGGTTCCTTTTTTTCAAGTCGTTCTCGCGATCCGGTAGCCCGAGTCGCTCCCGGTTCGACTCCTTATTTGAGTCATCGGCCTGGTGTCCACCGGCGGGTTTCTTCGCTCTCGCCTTATACAATAGGAGACTCCTACTAACGTTTCGCCGTAGCCTGTTTCTACTGTACATTCGCTGGATGTCGACCGTTAACAAGACACGTATTTAGATCGCGAATATGAGTCTGCGGGTTTCGTGATAATTGCAATATTTTTATAGAGATGTGGCGGGTAAATGGAACAAAAATTATCGCCAGATATGCGACACGAGATACCAACGTTTCATTATTTTTAGACTAATAAAAATACGGTTGAATCAAATAAATATTTTGTTGGTATAACATCGCTTCGTTCAACAATTTTTTTAATTATTTCACTAACATATTTTGGAGGCATTAAATTATTCTCTTCGGGCAATAAAATATTTATTTGAACGTCCCTGCCCGAATCTTTAGTTGATTCAACTGCGTTTTTTTATCAGTGCAGATTACATGCAGACAAATAATTTATTTTACGGGCGCTACGAAAATAAAACAATATTTATCGAGACCAAATAAATATTTATTTACGGACTGCCCGTCAAACAAATTATTTTTCTGGGTGTACCTGGTTTTTAAACTATCTCTGTGTAAGTCACACGCCATACCTAGTAAAATTGTTGCTTCGTCAGCATTAAAATATTTCCGTAAGAAATTGTATCTCTTAATTTTTACAGAGCTGGTTATGTCTGTGTAAGTCGTACACCGTACGTGATAAAATGCTACATTCATCACCATAAAAATATTTCCGTATGAAATTGTATGTCTTAATTTTTAGGGGCTAAATCCTGGTTCGATTTAATCTTGATACGTGTCACTTCTGCGAGAGTGTGAATATGCGCCTGATCGACATATACGCGCAGCATGATCCACTCGTCGGCAACTCACGATGATTAAGTAACACAGCTTTGGAGTGTCAAGGGACCGTGGAGAAGTAGCAGCATCCGAACAGAGACACTTGTCTCTCTTCCCGTCTGCTGGGAATAAACGTGATATTTACATTATAATACACCAGGGTCAGGGTGATATACGCACAATGGTGCTCGCGAGGGTCCATTATGCAGTCTTTCCTTTGCATTCTCTCTGTCTCTGTTTGCCTGTGTACGCCGGATTATGTGTGCAGAGACAACCTGCTCTCGTTCTCCCTGTATCCTATATCTATCCACGTACATACGTACATAGACCAGACCTTTCGAGAACTCTCCGAGTGCGAATTCGTTCGTTCGACCGACCGACGATCGCCTCGGGCACTCGAGCGGACACATACCCGAAGTAGTTACACGCCATACGGTGGAATCGGAGGAGTCGATGGAACATAGGTGTAAGCATATTGAAAACACGACAAATTAAAAATAAAAATTGAATTGCCACATTATATCTTCGAGCACAAATTGGATTTATCGAGAAAAAAATTAGGTTCAGAAAATTTCTGATTTATTGAATCGGAAATAAATTTTTATAGAGAAATTTGAAAATCCATTTATACTCGTTCACGTACCATTTAAACTCGATTCGTACTTGACTGAATCTACTTGTCATATACTGAATGAACCAATGGATCGAGTTTACGGTTTGCAATAAAGCAAAAAAGTTTTTAAAAAAATGATATTCATAAAATGTCTGATTTATAGAATCGGAAATAAATTTTTATGGAGAAATTTGAAAATCCACCTATACTCGTTCACTTATACCGGAAAGAATCTCTTCGTCATTAATTCGATTCGTACTTGACTAGATCTACTTGTCATATACCGAATACACCAATGGTTCGAGTTGCCGGCTCGCAATAAAGCAAAAAAAAGTTTTAAAAAAATGATATTTTTGAAGTTTCTGATTTATTGAATGGGAAAGTAATTTTTCTAGAGAAATTGGAAAATCCAATTATACTCGTTCACGTGTGCCGGAGAGAATCTCTTTGTCATTAAAAGTCGATTCGTACTTGACTGGATCTACTTGTCATATACCGAATGAACCAATGGCTCTAGTTTACGGCTCGATAGCCGGCGCGGAGCAGCTGTCCACGGTGCGACGGAAATAATCGAAATAGAATTGTCAAAATGTATTCCAGCTCGGCTGGCGCGTTATTTTACGAGGGTGAATAAAGGCGCGAGGAGAGCGTGAGCTTGAGAGAGGTGTAAGGGTCGTGAAACACAGGGGACACTGGAGAACCCTTCTTTACGCGGAACGAGAGAGGCTACGGATCCGTGGAGAATCGCGTTTCCCTCAGGGAATTATAGCTGGGTATATTATATATCGAAACCCGATGGCTGCGACGAAATAGGGACATTTCCTTGATACTGCATGCAGAGCACCTGTCCCGAGAAATATGCGTTACCAGCATTTCACCGTGAATCGCTAACGGCGTTTGTCACGTGATAGATTGACGCTTTTCGTCAATTTTTTAAACTCCCATGGAGTACTACGTTGCAGTATTAATACATCGGCGTTGGAATGATACGAGAAACATCTGAAGGTCCAAACATAAATAAATGTATGATTTCAAATTTAAAAAATGTAAATTATCAAAGAAATAATTCCTCCCGGAATTTGTTATAACTAGGCGTAGGAATTTTTCTGCGTGTTCAAAACACCGTTACAAAGAATCATGCGCACGGAAATTTTTATATAATTCTTTTCACAAAAAAATTAATTAAACGCGTGTTTTTAAGCGTTTTTAAGTGTTTTTATTAACACCACATTGCAGTGTTAATCGGTGCTCTGATGATGCGAAAAGTATCTTAAGATCCGAACATACATAATTGTAGGATTTCAATTTTTTTAATAGCTTTTTAAGGAAATTATCAAAGAAATAATTCCTTCTGCAATTTGTTATAAATAAAAGTAAGAATGTTCCTGCATGATCAAAACCCCCTCACGAATAATCAAAAGCATGGAAATTTTGATACAATTTTGTTTACTGACAAAAAATAAATTAAACGAGAGTTTAGCCGGTGATTGTCGAAAGCTGCCCCTAAGACACTATATATCTAAAGTTTATCAGCTACCTTCCCTTTGGAAAACTTCTTTTCGCGTCCGGAATCGTTTGTGCTAGTTAGCCGTCCCGTCGCATCGTGGCTTCGCTTCGGCAACGGGCTATCAACATCGGAAGGGTAACTCGTCCTTCTGTCGCGAGTTATATCATTTAATGATGTCATACGAGTTTTACGCACGAGAGGCACGAGGCGGAATCGCCGACTCGCCCCATCATCCCTTTGGAGAGCGGGGCTCGCCGTCGTTTTCTCCGTCACCCTATGCGGAGAGCACTATGGAGAGAACGGTCGGCGAAATTCCCGCGAGACTTCGACGCTTCCATAGCCATTATGAAATTGTACCTACTCGATTAATTCGAGCTCGACGCCCACGGATTATCATAAGATAATAGGCCACGATCGATCTTGCCTCCCGGTCCAGCATCCACGGGGCGGCTCCTTTCCCCGGTGCCGTTGTAACTCCGTTGCTGATGCTCGGTTATAGCTGCTATCCGCTATATACGAATGGTCGACGAATAATTCGACGAGCCGAGTCTGTTCGCCTTTACGCCCCCTCGTACCACGGGCGTGAAATTAAATTCAATTATTTTAGTCGAGCGCCCGCGCTAAATTCTGATTCACTTGTTGGAAGATCCGGACCGGTATAGAACAGCCGGCTGGGGGGGGGGGGATGGGGACGCAATATAATCGCGGAAGCCGGAGGGGGGGCTTAAGAAGTTTAACGCTACGCTATTTAATTAATTAGAGGAAAGAGTATTAGAACTTGGAGTAATATATTATACGATAAATTAACAAATGGAGTTAGCGACGTGAAAATTAAGAATGACGTGCCGGATCGAGGACGAGGAACGAGTTGGAAATTTGTTTCGAAATAAGACATTATTCGAAAAGTTATTGTGAATCGCTTTCGAGTTAATTTTATTCGTTACGACGAACGGTTTAAAAAAATAAACTACAAAAATAGTTGAAGAGTACTTTTAGTGTAATCGGCCGATCATTCGTAACGATTTTCATTCGTGTTTAATATGTTTAATCCTCACTTTGTGAAGTCACAAAAATGCCATCCGCTCGAGACGCACATTTAGGCAAAATCAAAAATTAAAAATCTCGTTGCCACCGTTGAATACCTTAAGGAGAAGAAAAATCATCGGAGACAACAATTAGATTGTTGTCCTCAAACGTTCATAATTTTGCTTCCTTATGCAGGAAGCTTTTTTCTAGTTAAGTATATAATCTCTCTTTGCTACTAATTTATTAATTGTTTGTAAAAACTACCATTCGTTTACAAAAAAAAAAAGAAAATGAAGAACAAAATGTTGTGCCAGTTTATGATAAAGAAACTTTTGTTAAGTAAATATAAAGTATAAAATTAAGTCATTAATTATAACAACCTATTTCACTGTCTAATCCGGTTTCGCCGATGACACAGTCAAACGACGGAAAATCTTCGCCAGTCATTTAAACTCCCTTTCGTCAGTCAGTCCGATGTTGTTTTACATACGCAAACGCCGTACGTCATAAATCAGTTCAGATATTCCCGCGATGACAAACACAATAAGTCCCAATTTCGGTCATTTATATACGCTACGCCCGGTATAATATGACGATGGATCCTTTGTGCACACAAGGGGTGCGTCGGAGCTCCCGGGTCGACGATATACGGTACACCCGTAGAGCCCGGACGTTACCGAAGAGTGACGTCATTTATAAGGACATAAATCAAAGCGAAGGACAAGCAGCGGCAGCGTGCCCCGGGATCCTCCCGGATACGACGCGCACTGATGCTCCCCGGGGATACCGCTTTCCTTCTGATACCTCCGCCATCCAGTCTGACTCCGGATTTTGTACGTGTGCGTGCGTTGCTTTGATTCTCGACTCGCCTCACTGCCGTATGTGTAAGCGTGTCGAGCGAAAAACGCATTTGTACGCAACGCAGCGTGTAAGTGTGCGACTAGACACTGCGTCGATACGTGGTATCGATACAGTTAGGCTACGATATACACGCGGATAGACCGATAGGGGGATGTTTGATGTACACGTACCTCGGAGGGCTCCGACCGGATCTGGAAATGGCATCAGAAAGCGATCGGACCGTAACAATTGCTACATTATAGTTCTATAAGAACTAATCCTCATCTATAGTGGATGAAATGTACGGATACGAGATTTGTTCAGAGCAAACGAATTGCCGATTTTTTAAAGACTTATGGATGAAAACTACGTGTTTCTTTCGATGTAGTAAAAGTAGGTGGAATCACCGGGAATCACCCAGGAACCCGGATGAGATTTAATCATCGGCACGGCTACGAGATTTTTCATAAGACACAAATTGCCGATTTTTTAAAGAATTATGGATGAAAACTACTTGTTTCTTTTGATATAGTACAAGTGTATGGAAGGTCAATTCATGATCAATGAAAGATCTTTCGCTGGCCGAGTCATTGGGAATCGCCTAGTAAAACCGGTGAGGTTTAACCATCGGGCGGGTATGGGATCGCACCAGACGTCATACCAGAGATACTTCCGGTTAACGAATCAGATTTTCAAACCGTAAGTGCCTTATTTCCGGTATGTCGTCATTTCCAGTCGAAAAAATTATTTTCAACCGTCAAGTGACGTCACAATGAGATTTTTTTTTGTCAGGCAGTGGCGTAGTAGCATTCGTAGTAGCATCCTTTCTGCTGTTGCGGAAAGGATTTCTCCCGATGCATCACCGTATGCTTTCCCTGTATAGCCGTAGCAAAGCCCAGTGTCGAGGACGATCGCTGTAGATAGGGATCGAGAGACTTAAGTGAATTGTCAGATCGCGCCTACTGTGTATAGGGCACCGCTCGCGGGTTCCCCGTGTATGGACACATGTAAGGCATGCTGTGCAAACACGGCAACTCCGGCGGACCAACGAGGATGAGAAGGACGAGAACTCCGACGACGAGTACGAGAAAGAGCAGGAAAGAACGAGTGTCCCCGTATTCACTATCCTTATCCGACGGCAGTAGCCGATGGCTTAAGCCCTATCTCATCCTTTTTCGACCCCTCCCCCCCCCCCTCAGGGGGTCTCTTTCGCGCTGTCTCATTCAACTTCTTTCTCTCGTACGCTCGGATTTCGGTTCACCCAGCCGGAGGATCCAGCTCTCTGTTTATCCAGCTGCCTCATTCAAATCGTCGATCTAACGCTCCGTAAAATTATATGCAAGAATCCCCATAAAATATGTAAGCTCCGCGAGTTCACGTTCGCCCCCTTTCTCCTACTCGGAAATTATGTCGTTCGCCCCCCCTCTTTTTAACCCCCGCCCGGCGTGTCCCTCTTAATGCACCGAGAAATTGTCGCGTTACGTTTCTATACCGCTTATCTGTCGCACTCGGATTCAATCCCCTAGCGTATGCATATCGCAGTGAGCCATGGGATCCCGGAGCAATTCCCGGAACGCTAAAGGGGCTCGGGATATCGTCCTATATACTATAATTGAGAAATTTAACTTGTCAACCCTTCGACACGCGGATACTTTTTACTGAGCGACACGGCATCGGGCGGTGCGGGATTAAGTTATGAATTAATGGGTCGGCTTTTGGTTACTCTTCGATTCGCCGATTTGTTTTACCGCGTCGAATCTGGGATTTATTAATCTTTCAATGATCGATGTAACCATATTTCACGCGCTAGTGAAACAGTCATTTTTTTAAATATCTTTTGCATGTTTAATATAAAAATTCTGAATAAAAAATGTCACGTCAGAAATAAAGGTTTTTTTGAACACAACTTCAACATCAAATTTTTTTTTAGTCGGATGCCAAAATTGAAAAATTGGATGAAACGAATTGAGGATTTATTAACTCTTTAATGATCAATGTAGCCACTTTTCACATACTGGCGAAACAGCGGTTTTTACAAATATTTTTTGAATGTCTAGTCAAAAAAATTCTGAAAAAAAATTACGAACAATAATCCGTCATACAAAAAGGTTTTTTATGTACATGGTTTCATTGTAACATTTTTCTTTAATCCGATGCAACAATTGAAAGATTGGTTGAAACAGAAACTAAACGACCGATACGATTTTTCTGGGTAGCAATATACTTGATAAGGGAACATTTAGATCCGCTTCTTCTATTATTCACTTATAGTCTCATTAACGTTAAAACTTTGTCTTCTTTCAGCTACGGAATCACTTGTTTCTCTACCCATTTAATTTCACTTCGTTCGAAAAAACAGTTAAACTTTCTAAATTAATCGATTCATTTGCCGTCGCGTCGACGAGGCGTGATCGATCTAATCGGGAAAACTATTATTTATCGCAATTAGCCAAACAACGTTTTAACATTAATTGATCGTAAATAAATAAATAAGCAAACAAATAAATAAATCTTTCGGAAGTAGCCCGATCGACCTTGCGTGCTTATGTGCCCGAGCGAAGGTTCGTCGAGTAGAAGAGACGTATAATTCGTGGAAGGGAACGGACTGCCCGGAGGCTTTTTTCGTTGCCGAGGAGCTCCCTCGATCCATCATAGAATGTAGCTTCTGGAATTCAACGGTGTCAATATGTGTGGTCCCCCGGTGTGGCACGCCGTAGCTATGATGAGGCATCAAAAGGATCGTTACCATCATCGTGGCCGAGAAGGACAGTCGATAACGGGACGCCAGTGCCGCCGATTTGGCCGGTCCGGTTCGGTTGACCGTTCGTCGAGAGGCCCCCGAAGCGGTCTACGCCCAAAGAGTTCGCGAGGGGATCGGAACGCGGTCCTACGAAACTCCGAGAAAGACTAACAAAAATATCCGTGACAATGAAGCTAATAATGCCGCCCGATCAAACCATAACCGAAATGTTTAGAATTTTCTAATGACCGTAGACGTAAAACCGGCGCCCGAACACCACCAAGTCCGAACCAACGACGTAACCGCGGCAGCAAAAATCGACTAATAGGAACCTCATATTCTCGGAATGGCGAGGATTCGATTAAAACCTAGCTAATTATTATTATCATCACTCCCACTACTTATACTGCCAATAACGCCATTGGAGCAGCGGTCACATCAGCTGCCACGACCAACCCTCATGATTCCTTCCACATCGGTCGTTACGGCACATCACCGTGAATTATCCTAAAACTCCATGGGTTATATACGTTAGACATTCATTACAGACTTCTCTCGTCGAACTCCTGCCTCTTTCAGGATGATCAATCCTTCCTAATGGACGTTGATGCGCCCGGTTATCCGCTGATACTGGCTACCAGCTCCGGGTTATTCGACGGAGAACCAATTCGGCATTATGTCAGCGGGCGAGAGAGACTCGAGTAATTGGAATTAGCATTTAATGAAAGGCGACACGTGACGCAAAGACTTAATAAATGAATTATGCAAGGGACCCGTAGGTGGCCCGAGCGTGCCGGTGTATATCCGCGCGCTGGAGGAAGAGGAAGAGGGCGATCGGGAGGGGAGGAGGACCAGGCTTGGCTTGTCCATACCCACTGGCACCGTCGATATTTTGAAGCCCCCTCCTGTCCGCCCTTCACGACGATACAAGCCTCGCGATCGTCGATCCTATCGATGCCCCTGGAGGACGCGGGGGAATGAGGAGGCCCCGGATCGAATGTTCCCAGCTCTTCGGCGAGCGCGCATGAGACCGGATCCATTGGATGTAAAGTAATTTGTAGGTAGTAGCCAGCGGCCTGTCAGGTGTCGATGGGGGGCCCCCCGAATCTCAGCGGGAGGCCAACCCCCGAACGTTTCGAGCTTCTCTATATTAAAACCTGAACCCGATGGCTCCCGCGGATTGCCGGCCGGACGGCGCGGAAGCCACCAGCGAGACGACACACGTTATCGCCCCTTTATCCATCTTCATTCTGATTTTATGAAAAAAATTAATAAAGAAAAATAGAAAGTTCATTATCGTTCTCAAAATTCGTTGCACGAATAATAAAAGTTGCGCATTAATTTATCGCATATGCAGGAGAGGATGTTCGTTGTAGTCTGGCGTTTATCGCGATGTATTTATCGCTGTAGCCGCGGTCGCAGGGTTTGTTTGGATGTTCGAGACTTTTAATCGTTAATGCTGCAGTGAGGACTATGAATTTCCATTGTCGCTTTGAAACTACGAGTTAATTGAGCAGCGGGCAGTTGTTTTTTTTATTTTTTTTATTCTCTTGTCGGTACGGTACCGGATGGGAATCAATATTCATATGCTAATTCAATCGAATTTACATGACACACGGGAGCGTAGGCCACCGCAACGATTCCGTATTATTATTATAATCAGTTTCGTGTCTCTCGTAATATCTATCTGTAGGACGGCGGGCTGGAGCCTAATGACCGGAAGGGTTAACACTGCTCTAGGGTCAGCGCGGCGAGGCAAAACTGTTCGAGCAGAGCGGGCCTCGTCACAATGGCGGCCCGGAAGAGGCATATTCAGCGATAATACAATCTTTTATTCCCCTAATCAACGTGAATCGATCGCTGATTAATCTCGGCCTCGCAGTCGCACGGTTCTGCGCTCGTTCGTAAACATTAGTTTTTTTTTAATACGTAAAACATTCCGGAGCGTTTATTCGATCTCAATGAAATCGAGTGTAATTCAATAATCTCGGGACATCGAGTGATTTTTCATGCGCGGCGCACGTACGTGCCGCCTATAAAATTTAAACCGAGCGTGGAATGAGAAGAGGAGCTTGTCAAATAAAAACAGCGTGTCAGGCAGGTTGAGCGAGCGGAAGCAGGCGTCTGTTGGGTGCTTTATAAATCTGTGTTATGCGAACGGTGGTACGAGTCCAATATACAGAGCACGGTATCGGCGAAAAGCCCTCCTCTGCAACGGGAGGAAGTCGCGGATCGAGCTCATCTCCAGGGCGCATCAGGCAGTGGCGATGGATTCGACCGAAAAAAGAGGGCTCGACGGGTACACGTACATGCGACAGTGAGACGAACGCGAGCGAGGGCGAGAAAAACGGGATCCTCCTCCTCCTCATCCTCCTCATCTCGTCGGGTTCTCGGTCCCTCTCGACTGCTTACGTATTCGAGCCGAGTACGTATGATGGGAGGCAACAATTTCACAGTCACTAATGGCTATCGACATCGAAGATTCGTGGCGCGCGTCAATAAGGGCGCAATCATTTTTCACAATTTAGCGTAAATCCCGGTACACACGGACCCGCCACCCTTCTCCCCTTCGACCTCTTCGCCCTCTCTTCGATACGTTTCCTCCTCCTTTCGCCGACGAGCGCTCGATTCTTTTTCTTCGTGTTACTTTTCTTCCTTTTTTTTGTTGCTTCTTCTTTTCTCTTTCTGTTCATTTTCGTTCTCCTGCCTTCGATACTTTTATACGAGAAGAAAAGTCGAGGACCGGCGCGTCGAGAGACGTATAGGAAGAACGCTCCGGCGATAAGGCGAGCGGGGGTGGTTGTTGCCGGCGCTTCGTAACGGATTTTAATTACCGACATATCACGTCTCTCGAGTCGGATCCCTCCGGGAAGCGAGGAAAGCCCGTGGAGAGAGATACCCGTTGGCGAGGAGAGGTTGATTGTATCCTTGTTTATTGTATATTTTAGATTTAATTCGTTCGACGAAACTCTTGCTACCACCCCAGGCCACCCCCCCCCCCTCCTCCTCCGCCGCACGGTTAGCGCGGGTTGAGGGACAGATCGGGACGGCTGCGCAATAGCTGTCAAAGGTATCCTCGATTTTTAAATCCCCCCTTGTAAAGTGAAATGAGACAAGCCTCCTCCTCGCCAAACCCCCTTTCACGCTTTCTCTATCGCGGCACTTTTCTGTTCGGTTCTTCTTTTTCGAACGATCAACCAGCCCCGTGGATGACCCGGGGGTGCGAGCGAAGGAAACACTGGTAAAAAATGCGGGTGAATCGACTAAAGATTCGGACAGGGACGTTCGAATAAATGCTTGGTTAATCGAACAAAATATTTTAATGGCTCAACAATATTTCCGTCGAATCAGCAAAAATTTTTTAAAAATAACCAATCTTTTAGCTGCTCCATTAAAATATTTATTTGAATCCCTTTTCTCTCTTGATCCGTAAATATTCGATCAATTGCTATATTAATCTTTTCAAAGTACGTCACCTAGTTCTCGTCCAATCTGAGAGTGCAGATTGTGTCATAGCAGTAGCATTTGCCGCCGATAGACATGTAGATTCGCCGTAAGCTCCATGGAGTCGGAGAGGGGTTCGGAGATTATAATGAATCACAGAGGGCCTCCCGTCGATTGGCGCGTGGCGCGACACTTGCAATAACAACCCCCATTCACGAAATACAACCTACCGAAAATTTTTACGCTCCCTTCCGGATTTAAGTTATCCCAAGACGCATCTGCGTTTGACGCATAAATTGGAAACATTTAGTATTATTACATTTAATAATAGTAAGAGTAACAGTCGTAGCAAATTATTATAGTGATTACTAATTGTAATAATCGTTGCTGCTAAGAGTCCAAACGAAATTATTCTCTCGATAAAGATTGTCGAAAAATTTTGTGTTCGAATGAAAAAATAAAAATATCCGAAGTATGAAGAATTAATATGGCGAATCGTTTAAGTTTTTATCCCATAAAGTGAAGTATATTTCTGCATAGGCATGTTTATTCGATAATTTGTGAGTCAAAGGCGGATGAAATTCGATATCCGGTCGCATATAGGCCTAATTAAATTGCATTCTTAATTTCTCGGTAAGTCGATGCGGTCTCTGTCGGTTCCACGCGTGTCGTCCGGTGATAAATAAGCGAGAAGAGTGGCCGGGGGTACGCGGTGGGGGAGCATACGTACAGGTATAGTAGAATCGGCTCGAAGCCGCGCGCGGACACGGGCGCGTAGTTATTTAATAATTTATATTATGCGCACGGACATAAATCGATGGAGCGGTAAAGAAGTCATGATATATGGGCTAATTTGACGTATCGTCGAGGCCACCGATCGGAGCGGCCATGTATGGCTGAATGACCGACTGTAAATTACTGGCACGTCGTGTAAAAAGCTCTCGCGTCTCGGGGGCCCTCATCTCCTTCGATCCTGATCCCTTGACGGACTCTCTGGCAAACGTCGATCGGCCTGTCCAAGCCTCATCGACACTCGTGGGGTATAGCTCCCCATTAGCCACTCACCCGTCTCCGTTCCGAATTCTTATTCATCGTTATTCTCGTTTTCTCGCTAATTCGATGGAAACCTCTCAGCTCCAACGTACTCTCGAATAAGATTTTTTATCTTTTCTTTTTTAATCATCAACAATGTCCTTGATTTTTGCGTCGTTGTATTCGATTAGCGAGAACCTCGCGTATATACAACCTCGCAGAGGAAGGTTCTGTGACCGATTGAAAATATCCCCTATCTGCTCTACACAGTAAAAGATAATTTCGTAAAACCGTGATACGAAGTTTCGTAAAAATAATGTTGTTAAATAAATTACGAATTACTAATGTTGTTACGAAATTACGAATAAATTACGAATAAATTCGGGTTTGAATATACAAAACTGTTCTTTTATTTTCTGTGTCATTAACAATTTTAGTTTGTACTTTTTTTGTTAAATTGGAGTTGGGTGGTGCGATCGGAAAATTAACAAATAAAAAATTCAGGAAGTTTGTCGGAATCAAAGAATCAAAGAATCAAAGAATCAAAGAATCAAAGAATCAAAGAATCAAAGAATCAAAGAATCAAAGAATCAAAGAATCAAAGAATCAAAGAA
>JAPYZC010000669.1:0-44322 GCA_030522665.1 Ichneumoninae sp. A BG-2022a | reverse complement strand
GTTAACCAATTAATTTTTTGATGAATTTGTTAATAACATTTTGCAATTATTACTATGCAATATTAATCTTCTCAGTACCTTTAGTATACATGATTTTTTCAGATTTTTACACCATGAAGAAGTACTTCCAATTTTCTCTTATTGTTGTCGAACTTATGCGAAGTCAGCGCGCAGCGAGACTCCCTCCTTAAGGCCAGCCTCTTCACAATATTTTCCGATGATCAGCCTCTGAGTCACTTACGATAAATTATCATTATGCTCATGTATGTTATCCGCTATATTTATTTGTTCACGATTACGCTTATTTCTACTCTCACGGTTTCGCACAGTTTGTGCAAGTGAGTGAATTCTCGTCAGAAGAAGAAACGAGAAAACAAACACAAGCATGGAATTCAAAAATGCGAAGTCGAAAGAGGCGGAAAACGAACGATAAAAAGTTCCGCTTTTCGGCGACTCACTGGTACACTGAGAAAAACTTACATAATAAATAGTTCCCAGGGGGGACGTGTACATTTTACAGTTACGTCAATGATCACAAATTATAGTTGTAACCATAATTATAGTTTAATCAATTGAGTATATACTCTCACAAACTATCTATACAGACGCCCCCCCTGGGAACTATGCCTTACAGTACGAAATAGCATCCTTTTTCTCAGTGTACGTTCTAAGGCCAGCCTCTTCGCAATATTTTCCAATGGTCAGCCTCTAAGTCACTAACGATAAATTATCTTTGTATGCTTGTGTATATTATCCGCTATATTTATCTGTTCATGATTATGCTTATGTATACTATGAGGAACTTATGTCTGTTGTCTGGTCGACCTCACACTGATAAAAAAATACGGTTGAATCAACTAAGATTCGGGCAGGGACGTTCAAATAAATATTTACTTGGTCGAACAAAATATGTTAATGACTCAACAATATTTTGGTGGAATCATCCAATAAATTGTTGAACTAACCAATTTGTTAGCTGTACCAACAAAATATTTAGTTGAAAGTCCCTGCCCGAATCTTAGTTGATTCAACCGTATTTTTTTATCAGTGCACTATAATCCAATCGCTGGATGGGGTTTCTCATTCCTACTTGTAATTGGGCTTTCCCGTTTTTACACAAATAAGTAAACAAATAAATAAATAAAAAATATCGGCGTACAATAAAGGACTCATTGTCAGAAATGTGCGCGGAGGCGAACAGTTGTGACTTAATCCGGCGTTACGAGGAGACGCTTGAGGAGCTGCGTATGGTAATGATGATAGCGAGACGGATGCAGGGTTGGATGATGATCGTTAAAGCGGCCTCTCGGAGGAGAGCGGTCGCTAGGTGGCGCGTATTTAACGTAAGAGGTCGGTAAAAGTGGGTGCGTTACGCAAAATAAGTGGCGGCGGAATTGTGCGCTCCGCGATATCGATCTCGTAGATCGAATCTCTATCGCGGGTGAGGCATTGGAGAAACTGCCTGATTGCCCGACGCACCTCAGGGAGCCGTTCATCCAGGCAAAGAAAATGGAGAAGAGAAAGTGGAGGAGGAGGAAGAAGAAGAGGCACCAGAAGCAGAAGAATATCGACGGCGTGAGAGGATAGTACAGTAGCCGTGTATCGATATGCAGGATCAGTTGGTATCGGAGCTCGCGGGGATTCGAGCCTCTCGATAGTGTGGTGTATAGCCCCGAGGATGAGTCTTTCAATGTGGTCGGGGCTCCGATCGTCTGCTCGGAAGCTCCGATACCGACTACGCCGGTGTTATTCACTGGCACAGGATTTTCCAGCAGGGGCTCCTTCATCCCCGGACTGGAGCTCTCGGTGTTTATACTTATGGGTATTACTTTAATACCCGTGATCAACGAGATTAAAAGAAAGTAATAAATTTTTTATTTTTCTCAGACCAGCTACCTCGATTTAGCAACAAATGCGCGGATAAAAGTTTAGCAGTAATTTGAAATTACCGCGTCATAAAATAATAATCAATGAAGGGGCGAGGGTATGAGGCGACGCGGGTTCGCTATCTCTCATTGAGTACGGACAGTGTACTGGGATCGGCGGACTGTAATACATCATGGATCTATCTGCTATATATCGAGGGGGTATAGATGCGCGCTTTTATACCATAGAATACCCCCCCTTGCCGCCCCCCCCCCCCTGGCAATTTTCTCAACGCCGACGGCGCGAGCTCTGATCGCGCTTGTGGTGGCGATCCTCGAGGACTTATGTACTGAACATGCATACACGGCAGCCTATATAGTCATCGGCCTTTTAAAGGGATTCGCCGATCAATGCAGCTTTAAATTGCCGGCTATCGGGTTTTCATCGGCGCTACCTTCGTACCTTCTTTAAGAATAATACCGTAAAAAAGGAACAGATTATTGCGAAAAAAGAAAGAAGAAGTCGGTAAGCCGTGTAATATGTCAGCAATGCGCCAAGCATCACTGTAGTTTCCAGGGTCGAGGCCAAATAGGAACCGACGTACGTGAGCAGACACACCGTCCGCTTAAGCTTGCTCGTCTCGCCTTTCGAGTCAATATTGGGAAGACTCGGGATTCTGTATCAAAATCACACTTTAGTTTTCTTTGATGCTTTTACTTGACCAGGCATTCAACATTTGTAGTCATGTGGGCTGTTAACTCGGGTGGGGCGATGTCTTGTAGAATTGACGACAAAATTTCGTTTCAAGACCTGATTTGAAAAATGTTCTGCCTCGTCGTGTCTGCAATGTTTGAGACAAATTGCCAGTGTTCAGACAAACTCGTAGAGAAAGTACTGTGCGATATGTTTACATCAACAACTGCTCGAATAAAAATGTTGGTGATAAAGAAACTTTTATCAGCAACTTGTCCGTACGCCACGATTAATTTCTTGATGACACTGTACATTTTATTTTATTGTATGTAGTTCATATTCGCTTACATTATTTCCATTAATTGAACATTGATGTACTTTTTTGTAAAATAAAAATACCAGATATGAAAATTACAAATCTGCCTGCAATTCACAAAAATGTTAATTAAAAATAAAAATCGTAATGTAAAGTTGCAACGCACATGTGATTGTAATTTCAGAAACAGTTACTTAAAAAAATCTTCGAATACCATACAATGATTTTCAAACAAAATCTTTTCAAAGGGCACATATTTTCTTCGCGAGAAACAATATGCTGTAATTCAATGAACTTTGGTATTTCTCGCTCGTTGCCAACTTCGCGTTTCCGTTAGTTTGTCATGAAATTGAATGTGAATTTTTCGACGATCGAGTGGTATTTCGAGTATGCATTGCGCGCCACGCGGTGGATCGATCACCTACGCATTAATTGTCGATGAATCGGTTCGACTTTCTCGATGCTGGCCCTCCCATAGCAATCGCGGCCAATTTCAGGCAGTACATCTTTTTTTTGTTTGTTTTTTTTTTTTTTCATACACAGAGCACGGTATGCCGTAACAAATTGGCCCATGTCTCATGCGGTCCGCGTGGGGCCACTGGCCACGTGCGTAAAATACCGCGACCGGCTGCCAGTACCGTGCTAGGCCCATTACTTGTGGTTTGCAAATGGGCGCGCACTGTACGCGCATTAACGTCGCAGATTCGCGAGTGAACTCGAGCGAGGGAAAGAATGGTTTTTTTTTTAAGTTGTAAACAAAAAAGCAAATGTAACAAGTGAACGGCACCCCAGATAATTTTTTACTCTCGCTGATCAGTTCCAAGCACAAAGACAACTTTTAAACTATTGTTGCAAAGAATACTGTAAAATAGGGTTAAGGCAAGAAGACCCACGCATGGCTCAGACGCATCCGGAGGATTTAATTTCTAGTACTTTTAACTATTAACTGAATTCTTAGTTTCAATCCACGGAATTCTGCGACTTAATCCACGAAATTCTTAGTCAGACACAACATTTTATCAACCCGCCTTTCGGAAAATATTACCATATGTGTTGGGAGAAAATCGCTACGGCCCCTGTGAAAATTTCGTATGCTGCACCATGTCGAAACGTACTACATGACTTGGTAATTATTTTCGAGATCCTTCTATCAGTGTACAATTTGCTGCATCAGCTCCGATACACTGTAAAAGTAAGTTGTAAATTTAATGTACTGGACCTTGAAATTTGCTAACATTACTCATATTAATTAAACATTAACGTATTTTGCTTGTAAAATGAAAATACCAGATATTAAAACTACAAATCTTTTTCTTGAAATTTACAAAAATGTTCATGAAAAATACAAATTTTACTCTAAAATTACAACGCACATGTGTTTAAAATTTCCGAAACGGTTTATGTAAAAAAGCTTCCAATACTGTCCATTAATTTTGAAACAAAATTTTTTTATAGTGTAGTGTGTCCGGCACAGACGCAGCGCCAATACTTGTCGTCGAGCCGATGTGTTGGGTCCAATGTGTCTTCTTTTAGTGTTAATTCCTTAATTCTTCAGGAAAGGTCTCGGGGGATTATCCTCATCATCTTTCGAGACATGATATCGTGCAGAAATGCTTGAATAAATAATAAGTCAGCCACCGCAAAGCGCGGCTTGAACGTTTTCTCTGTCTCTCGACATCTATCCACAATGAGCTTTATCCGAGTTCTATAGATTTCCTCAGCGTTCGTGTAAAACGGGAAAGTCCTTACGAGGTTCAAAGTGGAAGACGAGCCAAAGAGAGCCATCGAGGAGGAGGAAATGAGAAAGCGATAGAGTACGAAGAATATATATCTGGAGGTGGTTCACGACGCTTGCAGACCCGATGCCTTCAGAGAGCTCAAAAGTTCAAAGACTTTCGTCTCGTCTGTTACTTACATAGTATAACATATACGCGGTACATATATACATACATATATACATATGTACATCTCTCTCTCCCATCGCTTTATTTCTAACTGCCTCGAGTTTCTCAGAGCGCTGGAGGCGAGCGCAATTCCCTGTTTCATCTGTGCCTGACGAAACAAGACGTCGGCCCCCTCGCCTTTCCATCATTGGTCGTTCCCTCTCGGCGCATAGCCCAGAACTATTCGAAACAGTGTTGATTTCTCGACCGGCTTCAATCCTCCGACGCGAACTCGGTGAACTTTCGCATCGTGAGAAATTATAAACAGAAATGGACAAAAATAATTTATGTTTGAAAATTCCATAACTTCATCGTTGACGTTCTCGTGGATTCTCGCAGCGAGCAGTTGGATGAAGGAATTTCGCGAAAGCAAAGCTCGAAACAAACACGCAACAAACATCGACCATCTCCCGCGATCTTTCACGGCCGCGAGCCAATAAACGGTTGATAAATCGATCGATCAGGCTCGCCGCTCCCAGGAATTCCCAAAATAATAAACAAAATTAGATAAAAATAATTTATGTTTTAAAATTCCATAACTTCATCGTCGACGTTCTCGTGCATTCCCGCAGCGGGCAGTTGGATAAACGAATTTCGCGAAAGCAATGCTCGAAACAAACAAGCAACAAACATCTTTCACGGCCGCGACCCAATAAACGGTCGATAAATCGATCGATCAGGCTCGCCGCACCCCGGAATTCCCGAAATTATAAACAGACTTAGACAAAAATAATGTATGTTTTAAAATTCCATAACTTCATCGTTCACGTTCTGTGGATTCTCGCAGCGAGCAGTTGGATGAAGGAATTTCGCGAAAGCAAAGCTCGAAACAAACAAGCAACAAACATCGACCATCGCCCGCGATCTTTCACGGCCACGAGCCAAAACGGTCGATAAATCGATCGATCAGGCTCGCCGTTCCCCGGAATTCCCAAAATAATAAACAGAATTAGACAAAAATAATTGATGTATTGAAATTCCATAACTGCATCGTTGACGTTCTCGCGCATTCTCGCCGCGAGCAGTTGGATAAAGGAATTCCGCGAAAGCAATGCTCAAACCAAACAAGCAACAAACATCGACCATCGCCCGTGATCTTTCGCGGCCGCGAGCCAATAAACGATCGATAAATCGATCGATCAGGCTCGCCGCTCCCCGGAATTCCCGACGTCCGGATATACGCGACAGTCGATTGTGCGAAACATTTGAAAAAATTCGCGGTCTGAAACCCTCGTATAACCCGGGACTTTTCGAGCTAGAATAAATAGCAGAGGTGAAAATTATGTAGGCGGCTGATATATGTCCCATTCACCTTGGATTAATGTATCGCCGATATTACGGCGATGCATCAAAACTGCCCGAAAATTGCGGCGTTGATGTATTGGGGCAGAAGAGGGTTGCGGCCGGGATATACGCGGGGGCCGGCGGGGTTTGGAAAAGGGCGAGAGTTAAAGTCGGCCAGCGGGACAGCGAAATGTATCACCGGAACGCGAAGCACGGGTATTCCCGGTGTTAACTCGCGGGACGTCGGTGTGACTCCGCTCTCTGCCGTTGGTGTGCGAACGGTTGATGGTTCGGGAAGTTGCGATTGGTGGGCGCCGGTCCTCGTGTTCTCTGTAACACGTAAAATACACTGGCGACCAATGCTACTGTTGGCTCGATTCACGGAGGGGAGTGCAAACGCTTTCGTTTATGTGGCTTTCGCACAACGGCAATAGCGGCGGCGGCGGCAACAGCTCCGCTGGCACAACAGCCGCGCCACTCTCGGTCCGAGATTTTTATAATTAATTTTCGCGGCAACCCTATGCATGCCTGCATGTCCGCTCCGCCGGCCAACAGCTATTTTGTCCGGGTGCTCGAACTATAATGTATCATATTACGAATTCATGGATACACGGACAGAGGCCACTGCGGCGAGAACGTTGAACGCGCAAACGTACGCTCGGACTCGCGAGCGATGCTCGATAATTAAAAATAAAGGATTATGGGAATGGGGGCTTATAATAAAATTGGGGAAATACATTGTAATGGATACAGTAGGACCCCCTTTACCCGAGGTAATGTGCACAGAGCGGACGTCGGATAAGCAAAAACTCGGATAACATACTCAATTCAAATTCGTACTGCTATTATATATTTAAAAAATAACACATCACTTCATATGAACATTCACTTTCTTAGATAATTTAAGACTTTTTTCCTTTTTTGAGACGTGACGATGTTCCACCATTGACTCTAGAATCGAAACTGATAATACGGATAATACGAGTTTTCGGTATTATCCGAGCCTACAGCTCTGTTAAGGTAGCCATGTCGATACGTAAGAGTCATAAACATAAACGTCTATATGGCATAAAAAATGTATTATATGTGGTACTCTGTCTGCATTAATAATATTATTAAAAAAGTAATAGAGTATGTATGAACATTTTTCCAATTAGATTGAACCTATTATTTGTAAGCAGATTATTCGTTCAGTGTGGATTTCACTTCAATTTTACGACAATTAGGTTAACATGTCAAGAGTTTATGAACATGACTTTGGATTGCCTTCGCGACATAACTACCTTAACGGGGAGAGCTCAGATGAGGTGCGTGCTTCGGATAATGCGGAGGCTCGGATAATCGAAGGTCGGATAAGCGCGGTTCTACTGTATGTAGCGAAGGCAGACGATATTAGTTAGGGTTGCCAAGAGACAAACGAACGGACGATCGATACAAAATCGATCGTCATTTCAGGAGTCAGGACGAGACCTTCGAAGCGAACAGACTCGTGACATTGCGTCATCGGGATAATTAAAGTTATCATTATTAATAATATCCAGCCGGAAACCAAATATGCGCGTTATTCATTCGCTCGGTCGTTGCAATATTGTTTCGAGGAGGTAGCGAGCGATGCCCGATGCGAAGGAGGAATGGGAGGAGGAAAAAGAGAAGTGTACGACAACGAGGCGTGGAAAACGAAAGAGCAACGGGCGCTAGGCGAGGCAACGACCAATTCCTCTACGGTTTCTATGTGGCAATTAAAGAAATTGGACCGTAAATCCCGGAAATGTATGTGTATCCAACGAGAACCGGGCACATCGTTGCTGCACTCTTCTTTTCTGGAAAACGGTCGGGGTTTCCTTTTAGTTTTCGCGGACCGTTGCATATTTATCAGGTTCGTTGGGAAGAGGAGAGAATGAAAATGCACGGAAGATCGAGAGAGGAGCAGCCGCGAGCATCAGAAAAAAAGAGTATTGCGCCTCCCCGGGGAGTTCTTGTCTAGGATGTATGGGTTTTTTCTTTCATTTCTTGGCTCCTGGGTAACTTTTTTCATCCTGGGGAGGTTCAAGCAGCAAACCTGCATTCCATCCTCCCGGGGCGTCACCGGGAGCGCTCTCTTACCCAGAATTTATCGCGCGAGAGCTTCTTTAACCCGTTAATGGAAGAATTTAGCGATTTAAAGACTTGGTCAATAACAATATTTTTTTCCCAACTTCGATAAAGTAACAACATCCCTCGCGTACAACACGGGCGAAAAATCGCCTATTATTACTAATATTAATATATACTATTATTATTAATATATAATAATCATTATTAATAGATTATTATTATTATTAATATATAGGGGAGAGCGGGGCAAAATGGGGCATCGGGGCAAAACGGGGTTTTTGGGCAAAACTAAATTTTCCAATAATTTTTGGATGAATCAAGGTGGCAAAACTGGGCAGAAAAGTCTGATGTATCCGATAGGGCGAATTCGGGCATCTAAAAATTATTGGAAAATGACATTTTGCCCAAAAACCCCGTTTTGCCCCGTTGCCCCATTTTGCCCCGCTCTACCCTACTATTATTATTAATATATTATTATTGCCGGTTTGTTCGTGCCGCGATTATCTTTCCTCTGTCTTTCTCCGATGATGATGTGGCTATCGCGCGCGTTACATATGAACCGAAATTGAAGCGTGTTATTCGAGCTTGGAATTGGATCGACACGAGAGAATTTCCATGGCCCCCGTAATTCTGAAAAACCATGAAAATTCTGAGGTTGACTCTGACCACGGGGAGTCGAGTCGCTGATTGATCGATCGCTCGTCCAAATTATTGTTCACGTCCCGGGCGTCGATGTCCACCGCAAACGAGATGCTGATGGTGTTTGTGACGGCGTCGGATCTCGCGAGCCCCCTCGCGAGATCCAAAATCTCTAACCCGCCCTGCCAACACGTATCGAAGCTGATTACGCGCCCAACGTGATTTTGGCGTCCCTGTAATAATTACTGGTGTCCCAGAGGGCTCGGCAATATTGAGGACGAAACGTCGATCGTGAATAAACCGGGAAATTGAGATAGAAACTACTTCTATACAGAAGTCGGTCGTTGCGCGCTCTGTGCGGTCGCGACCGCCACTAGAACGCCAGACATGACTATATATCCGGTTCTGCGCCCACTAAAAAGCGCACTCTGCTGGTGGACGCAGATAAAATTCGAGAGTCCAACCGCAATCCCCGCGCGGCTCACTTTTCAGTCAACTCAGCAAATTCGTACAAACTTTGAAGCTACCGAATTTCGAACAATTCCTTTACTACTCAATGATTGCTTCTACTATAGAGCTATTAGGATGATCCAACCAAAAATGGACACAACTGTTCTCTTATCTCTTTAATGTACTCTTTAAGTAGTCACTTGGTCGAGGCCGGAGCAGGCGCTGAATTTCTTTGCTAACTTAAGGATTATCTGCCCAGTAAACGAACTAACTTGGTACAAATGTTTTGCTAACAAGTAGGCGTTTATCGTGTACACTCCGAGAAATAATTAAATAGTAACAGTAACAATACTCACTTTTTACCATAAACAATAGTTCCCAAGGAAACGTCTACAGTTTATAGTTAATGACAATGACAAACAATCATGGTTGCAGTCGTAATTATAGTTCTACCAATTGAACATATACTATCTGAAATTATCTATTTAGACGTTCCCCCTAGGAACATTTCGTTATAGCAAGAAATACTGTCCTTTGTTTCATAGCACCATTTTTCTTCACAAAATTCACAACAAGAAACATTGCCATTTGCGGACGACAAATTCTTGACACACGTTCAAATATTTTTAATGCAGAATACCAAAGTAGTGAGAAATACCGTATTGTTATTGGTGCACCAATAACAATACGGTATTTCTCCATGGTTCTCCATGGTTCAACCCAGTCTCCATGGATTCCGGGTTGAACCGAAATTAATAAAAATATCTACCGCGGAACGTTTAACGTGACGAAGGTTGAAACTATCGTGTAACGGACCTCTCGGCGAGCCATCGTTCGATCACCCTGGGTACGAAGAGTTTTCGCAGAGCCGCAAGTCCATCGAGACTTTCTAACCGGCGCTCAGAAATTCTTCGTGGCAAGCCATGCCGCCGGTTTCGACCAGCCGAGGGGTTGGCGGTTGCCGACGGTTGCGGGAGTTGTGGGCGTCGAGGATATTCCCTGGCGGTGGGTCGTCAGGGGGCCTTGGCGAGACCATCCGCAAGCCTAATTCCTATTCACGATCCGTGCGGGCGACCTCCTTAATCGCAACCCCGCTAGAATTTAGGATTTCTCAAACTGCCGTTGAAAAGGGATTTGAACTATCGGTGAAATCGTGCCCTAGGGCGATCTTTCGTCTCGATTCCAAGAGTTTCTGGCATCAGCGCACCACACCGGGCCGGGCTTGTTCCATCGATATACCCGACCCCGCAAACGTTTTCACGTACGAACCAGAAATAGAACGACTGATCCGAAAATAAAGGGAGAAACCCCCGGTGAAAATACAGCTTCGGAGAATTCCGATAAAGGAATGCCGCTACCGCGTGCCGCCACCATGTTATTGCTGTTCATGGCTTTACAATTTCGTCCCCCCTCCCCCTTTTGCCAACGCGATTTCGATTAAACTCTGGTAAAAGCACAATGATACAGGCGGATCGAGGGACCAGCAAGGAAATACGCGTGAGCTACAACACAACACAGCTTTTTGCACTCGATTTCAAAATAGAAAATATATTCCATGTAGTGCAAACCGCGATATTTCAAGCTGATATTCCACCACATAAAATAAAATCATTAACCAATCCCACGAATTTTTCAAAAATTGGTTGTATTCTAATTTACGAAATACTGATTTTGGTAAATCAGTATTTTTTTTTTTTACCATTAAAAAGTGACAAACAAAAACGAGGGAAAGCTTACTCTTCGTCTGAGCGATGTGGTAAGAAGACCTATAAATATCTCTCTGTGGCGATAATATTTAAAAAATAAAAAATCCGACTTTTATCTCTAATGCTTAAATTAATTCCCAACGGATTAATAAAGTAACCGTTGCAGTTTCTTAGTCGTAACGGCAGTGAACTTAAATAATCAATTAATATCTCTTTGCGGCGATAATATAAAAAAAATTAAAAATCCCACTTTTATCTCTATGCTTCAATTAATTCCCAACGGATTAATAAAGTGACTGTTGTAGTTCCTTAGTCGTAACGGCAGTGAACTTCAATAATCAATTCCCCTGGGCATTCATTATTGATACCAGTGGGTCGCTACCACTGCTCCTAACATCCCAGGAACACCAGAAGTTGCCTGAATGAAGATCGCGCAGTTGCACCGAAGACCTCATTTTCGTACCTCAATTGCTGCCCGCCGGATCGTCGAATCGGGAATTCTCTTAACGCATCTCTGCTGCTATACACGTATCTATTACCGTCGAGGCATAAACGAAGTCCTCGCGATTGCACACCAACCGGGCATGCACGTATAGCCGAAAGCTTATATTCCCAATCGAAATCTCGAACAATCGAGAGTGGAACGCCGCGCGGGTGAGGTCGAGGACCAACGTCGTCGAGGGACGGTACGACGGGTACCGAGTGCATTAATACCGATCGCGTAACGTTATAACCCATTGTTCCGGCAGGCAAGAGCCTTGGATAGTCCCTTTTCCTGCCTGACTCTCTTAGCACTCGACGTATGCCTCCCGATGGCCCTTGGTACGAGGACCCGATGGTCGTTTGGACAACGAACGCTCTCTCGTCCCGACCGGTCGAGACTGAGCTCAACGGACGCAAATTCAAAGACGTGGTCCGGCACTGAGTCCCACGATCGAACGCGTGACCGGACAATTGCCGTCTTGGTCGCACGACAGACTTGCAAGGGGTTTAGTACAAGTACGTACGCTATGCCATAAGCATACTATAATAACTACTCACTAGTTAAGAAGATAACGATGCACAGCATGCATAATATGGTACCGAACTTGGGTAGTTTAAATTTGAAGCCGAGTATCGAATGTTGTGGTGGGAATAAAATTAGTGGATTTGTGGTCGGAAAGAAAAAATTATAAATCGCATATGAGATTTGAGACGAGTCAAGATTTGTCTTTCGATACATTTCACGGAAATTGCGATTTTTGGTACTTTCAAACAGCGATCAAATCAAAAAGAAATGCGTTTGAGGAAAGATTCGATGACCTTTTCGATATTGGCTATGTAAATGCACTCGCGTTGCTTTCGGAAAAAGGTCAACTATTTCCACCTGCCCAACGAGAAAAAGGTCGGCTAAGATTCGCAGCCGGCATCGATGGGGAAGCGACAGAAAAAGAAGCAGGAATTGGCAGACGGTTGGAGATGGAAGAGTGAAAGAATCAACGAACATACGAAGAGCTGAGAAGAATGAGTTCGAAAGAAATGATGACCTAAAATCTTAGTCTTTTAAAATAAAAATAAAAATTTGAAAGGGTTTTAAAATAAAAATTGTGTTTATAGCGTAGATTTTTTTGTGAATTTCAGACGAGCAAGTTGAATTCCTGTCGAGGTTCAATTTCAGCCACACGCAACTGCCCCCCGTCAGATAAATAAAAGAACGCCACGCTATATCCAAACACTGCCGCATCAATCTCAGTTCTCTCCTTAAAACTTGTAAAGCACATCAACCAATTTGCGTTGCTAACGTCGCTATAATGCGTCGATCAGCCCCACTCGATCACGAAAACTTAACCCACGTAAATAGGCAAATGAACCTATTACGACGAATTGAAGGAACAGTTGGCCCCCGCTATTGTACACGGAGTTAAACTGCGGAGAGGTTTAATGAGAACGGGACGTAGAGTTAATGGTTTAACAGGTCGAGCCGAGCGTTTTGCGGTTGAACGTTGATGTTGCGCTTAATTTACAATTCGCGGAAGCCACTTGGGAGATTCGTACGAAACTGTTGGAGCTTCGGCTCTACATCTGTGGATGTGTAGTCGAGCGGTGTGGCTTTGCGAATGTTCCAGGGTACACGGGGTCTGCGAGTGTGTGACGCATTACTTATGTGGGTGTGTGCCCCGAGGCGGAGGTGTGTCGGTGAGCCGGTGCGAGGGGGTGAACCTATTACAGTACAACCTCGCCGCTCGATGGGTTGCCGCGTTTCCACGTACATCCGAGAAACGGCAAGCACCCGACGGAGAAAGCTCGGCAGAAGGTATGAGAATCCTCAAGACTGCCGGGACAAACAAGAGAAACGGAGTGATGTGAATATGGAAAGAGAGCGCGAGGATTGGCGCGAAATATAATGGCTCGAATGTGCACGTGTACAGTCAGACAGCGAAGACGAGACCGAAGAGAATGAGAGTGTCTTGTCTCGTCCTTGCCAACCAAACCCGGCCGAATCCTCAAGAGTCGAGGGGGACGGAATTCACGTGCCGGTTTGTCCCTGGAAGAACACCCCGGGTGACACAACTGACACCCCGTAATACCGGGGACTGGGCACGTTGCCAGTTTGCATAAGAACTGCACACCCGATGCATGCGAGGGAGCGAAAGACGGCGGAGAAACGGATGTAGAAATGGAAGAGGGACGGACAAACGTGCGGAGACCGCGAGAATATGAGGGACGGGTACGAAGAGCTCTCTGAATAGTATCGTTCCATTCTCGATTCACAAACAGAAACCTGCAACACGCCCTTTCCATTTACACCAGTTTCTCCATAGCCTGGATATTGGCTTCGCCGCGGAACGTTTGCACTCACATATACAACTTGGCCGCATATCGTATCCACCGCGAAGTCTGAACTTCTCGGGAGAGGATTCGGCGGGAGTGGCAAGAGGTTCGTATCTATTCGATAGTCAATACTACGTGCACCAATGTCGTGTACTCAGCGTACGTGTGTTTATATAACTTGCGCGCGTATGGGAACATCGGTGAGATAGATAGCCAGATATACCACGCGGAACTTGTCTCCGAACTACGGAAGGTACAGTGGAACCTGTGTTAAATTATACCCTGAAAAGTTATCAACCCCCCTTCCAAGTTACAGAACGAAACTCCGAATGGTTATAAGTTTATCCTCAAAGTTAGCCCTAAAAAAATCTCCCCGTTTATCCCCGCGGAGCTCGTCTTGCGAGTCGTCGAGCGTGCTCGCCTGCACAGTAAAAAATTAATTCGTGAAAATAATTTTGTTAAATGAGCGACAAAGTTTGTTCAGGTTTGAATATATGAAACTGTCCCTTTACTTCCCGTGTCGTTAGCAATTTTAGTTTGTACTTTTTATTGCAAAACTGGAGCCGAATTGTCCGATCGGAAAATGAAGAAATACAAAATTGTGGACGTTTGTGGACATTAAGGGGTTGTAAAAAGTACAAACTTTTTTATTGTGTGCAGGAGGGGCGAGGAATGGAGGGAATGCACGTCTTGAGAGACGTCGCCGGTCCCGAGCTCGTAACTTACGGGAAGTTCAACTGTATATCAGAGTTATATAACCTTTATCGGCAGTGCAGTTGGACGACGTTCCGTTCCGTACGCAACAATCACGCCCGCAGCTATTGCGGCGAATCGGTTGCACGAGCTCGATAGTCGTGGTTGCACAAGCTGGATACGTCATCCCTACTCCATATACAGTCCATATACATTGTACCTGTCTTAATCGATTAGGCAGGCGGAAACCACTGCTTTGCCATATTAAACACTGTAAAGATTTATTTGAAAATTAATTAACGGTGTTGGAAGCTTTTTTACATAAACTGTTTCAGAAATTTCACACGTGTACATGTTGCAATTTAACATTAAAATTTTGTAATTTTTATTTTGCGAAAAAAGTCCATTGACGTTGGATTGAGGTAAGTTGTGTAAGCAAACTTCAAGTTCCAGTTTATTAAATTTACAATTTATTTTTATAGTGTAGGAAAAAATGACACCACATTAAACCGAATGATTTTTTTACACGATTCTTCCATTATTGAAGAGAATTCTAATAATTGAGAAATGTATGAAAATTATTCGTTCGAAGAAGGTTCAAATAATAAATCAAGATACTCTGCAATTGGCGAGCCGTGAGCACGGGACACTGTTCGTTATAAATTGAAAACCAAGAGACAATATCAATTATTGAGATTTTTTTTTTCAATGAAAAAAAAAGACAACAGGTATTATTCGCATGTTTACGCGTGTATAATGCATATGTTTGCGGCGGGCATCGTCATTTCCATCTTATTTCCTCTTCTGTGTATAATGTTTCCCGCTCGAACAGCTTGTCCAGTTACGGGCCGGGAGACTGGACTTCCCGGCGGGTCAAAGGGTTTTCGAGTCTCGAGTTTCGAGCGATCTTTCAGACCGCGTGTGGATATCGAAGCGTGCAATAACCCACAGTTTCTGTGTGCGCCTATATTTGTGTACTCTGCAGGTACGCGCGCACTTGCACCGGCTATAGAATATCCCGGAGCTCTCACGGGGTCCTACAGGGCTTTCCGGCAGTAAGACTAATTACCCGAGGATACTTGTAACCACGAGTTCCCGCAATGCGACGAGTGCTGCAACGAAACGGTGCAAGTGCGCTCGAGTACTGCGGAAAGGACGAGAAGAAAAAAAATGACCATTTCCTGGTCGACTACACGTTTATTTGCAACGGAGAAAAAAACCTGGTCCTTCAATAAGGTTCCCGACTTAGCTCTGGATCGACTACTTCCGAACATTTGTAGAAACAAATTTGATTCGGTCGTAATTTCGAGAATCGATAAATTAATTTGACCCCGATTGAGATTTGGTGCTGATCTCATCTATCCTATCACGCGGCCACTACACGACCGCTCATTGTAACGATACGGTGCAATTATGCTCGAATACTGCGGAAAGGACGAGAAGAAAGAAATTACCATTTCCTGGTCGACTACACGTTTATTTGCAACAGAGAAAAAACCTGGTCCTTTAATAATGTTCCCGAGTTAGATCTGCATCGACGACTTCCGAACATTTGTAGAAACAAATTTGATTCGGTCGTAATTTCCAGAACCGATAAATTAATTAAGACCGCCTATTGCAAAGAAACGGTGCAACTACGCTCGAGTACTGCGAAAAGGACGACATGAAAAAAATGACCATTATACCCAGAAAAAAATTATTTGACGGCCACCGTAATATTTATTTCATTTAAGTAACTATTTACTTAATTTAAATAAATATTTTACTTGATCTTAATAAATGATGGCCGTCAAATAATTTTTTTTCTGGGTGTACCTGGTCGTCTAGACGTTTATTTGCGACAGAGAAAAAACCCGGTCCTCCAATAAGGTTCCCAACTTAGGTCTGCATCGGCGACTTCCGAACATCCGTCGAAGCAAATTTGATTCGATCATAATTTCGCGATCCGATAAATTAATTCGAGCCCGATAGAGATCTGGCGCTGATCTCATCTATCCCGTCGCGAGGCCGCCGCCCGACCGCCTATCGCGTATATCGCCGAGCATAAAATTAAATCTAATAATCGCGAGCGATGAAATCTCATACAACACGATTTACCTGTGGACAGTGCACAGATTCTATACATCCGTGCCAGTTGAATTTACACCGTGCATCCGTGTTATTTATCGACTATTGAATTTCAGATCGTGGCAATAAGATTTTCTCCTATGTCCGCCTGAATCATAGGGCATTCGCGCCAGAGCGCGCGCCAGCCACGGCTGATGGTTTATCCCGTACAGAAACAAATCCTCCGGCAATCATGTGCGCGAACTCGATTATCATACGCACAGCCTATATGCGCGACACGCGAGCGAGAGGGCTGTAAGCTTCGCCTTTTCCGACGAACGGCGAAGCGGCGAAGCCGCGGCGCGACGAGGAAGCCGGCTTGGAACGAGAGGAACGAGAGGATCGGTGCAGTTGCAAGCCCAACGGCCCCGATGTTATCTCTGCTCTGTACGCCCTCGCCGATGCCGCCGGTTACTCAACGTGCCACGCATTTGTTATACCTGTCAATTGGCACTGTCAGTCGAACGGGCTATTTCGCTTTTCCGTCCACCCCTTCGCCCTGCGCCGTCGAGTCGAACGACTATCGGTTCTGGCTTAACGGAGTGTTACACCCATGCACACTCGTGCAATCCGCCCCTCCTGCGCGGACCGCGACTTCGCGTACGATGCACCATTTGCCAACGGTCGCGACTACGGCATAGCCACGCAATTTACCGAGTGAATGGTACTCGCTCGGAATAGACGATAATTCTCTCTAAGCGAATTGCCATATTACGTTACCGGCGGAAAAGTTGAGCAAAGAAATCGAAAAAGGATACACCCAAAGTGGAGTCGTCATTGGCTCGTAACATACGTCTTCTGCTGGAAGTGCGTCGGTTGTTTCATCGCTCGAGGATGCAAAGCGAACCTTCCGTGTACTTACTTTTGTTTTGTTGCAAACGAAATTGTACATTTGGTTATTGTAAACGGCGGTCTTGTAAAATTTTAATATGTTGATCGATTATTGCCACATGAGTTTAGTTCACTTCCGGTTTGAAGATTTCGAAGACGTCATACCGAAAATACGTCTCGTACGCTTTAAAAATCTCATTTTTTTTCGACTGTAAGTGACGTCACTTGCGGTTGAAAAATGAGATCTTCGAACCGGAAGTGACGTATTTCCGGTGTGACGACACTTTTGGTCGAAAAATGAGCATTTCAAAAAGCACATGTGTGATACGTCTCGGCTGCGTTTGGAATTAATCTCGAATGTCGCCAGCGACAGAATCAAATTAAGGAAGGCACGAAACGTCTTCAGCTCACTTTACCCCATGCGACCCCGGCCAATTACCAACCCCAAACAATCGCCGACGAATTATTTCTCTTACGTTTGTTCGTCTTAATAGAATACGAAAAAGATATTGAGATAACGGTTTCCGGCATGTGTGTGTGCACTATCTCGGAGTGGTCATCAGTCCGGCTCTTGTCATACAATCTTTCTCAATTCGCGTTCACTCGACCGTTCACCGTGCGAATCGAGCTGCGCGTGATAAAGGATCGACCGTTCCCTCGAATTACTATCTTACTTCTCTGACGCTTGAAGGACTCCATTAATTACGACGCGCCCTCCCTCGGCTTTCTTATTGGCGGGCTTCGAGAGCAACTCATTCTTTTGCGCCGCCGGCCGAAAATCTCCTACGTCTTCGAGCGGGCCGCCGTTCGCTGACGTCGTAAAGCTCGCCGACTCCCATGTGCTCTTACGGACTGTAATTACATATCGATTCGCGAAACGCATTACGCGCGTCATCTCTTTATCTTTCTCGTTTTCTCAACCGGCCGCCTCGATTTGCCCGCCACATATCGTACGTATTAAATTTCCTACTTCAATATCATAATTCCACCTAATATAATGGCGCGTGTTTGCGAACGCTCACGCTCGAGTTTAAATACCAACGTTTATAATACGCGCATAGCAATTCTATAAGATGAATCGATCCCTTTACCCGGTACACTGCTTATCCATGCACGAGAACTCCAATTATTATTATTTTTATTACTATTATTATAGCAACGAGGCGTACAGCCGCGTACACCGAGCGAAAGTTTCTCTGCTATTCACATTCAAATAATTCAAGCGAACTTTTTAGTTTTGTTTTCTTTTACTTTTTTTTTTTTTTTTTCCAACTAAAAACTTTTCATCTTCGCCTTCATCACCTCGTTCGGCTTATAGCAGTAGGTGCTGAACTCCAGATTTTCAAGGATAGAGGCAATTCCGTACGAGCGGGGCGACCGTAGCTTCGCGAAGCTTCTTTCATCGGATGGTAAATTTTCCACGCAGGATTATAAGCGTCTCACCTTCCCGCGCTCTCCTCCGCGGTACCGCCAAGACCTCCCGCTTCTCGTTCTCCGAGCCGTTTTTCCTTTTTACTCGCGGTGGAAAAAGAGAGCCAAGACTCTTCGTAATAAGAGAGCTATGAACATTTTTCAGACCCTCTCTCCAGTAGCCGTCTCTCGTGCGGAATACCGAACATTCCACGAAATTACCCATGCATCAACGCCGAGGGGATTTACCTCCCCCCCCTGGGTCTTCGTTTCTCGGGCGTTTTCTTCTTCTTATCATTTTCTCTAACCCGAAGATTGTGACGGCGCCAACTACTAAGTCACAATTGGTGTTTATTCCTCATCGCATTTCGGAGATCCATTTTTATTGAGGTTCCGATTTTAATCTCACATAAATATTTGTGCAAATACGCATAATACACATGAGAATATTTACTTTATGGACCAAGTTCTCTGTTTCTTAGATATTGACAAATTACTTCAGAGCTTTAAATCAAATAAAATCAATTCGATTAATTCGATCAATTAAATCAATCAAGTCAAATTAAATCAATTCAATTAAATCCATCAAATCAAACGACAAGGGAATTTAGTTTCCCTCCTTGGGTCTTGGTTTCTTGGACGTTTTCTTCGTATTCTCTTTTTATCCCACCCGAAGATTATGACAGCGCCAACTCCTAAGTCACAATTCGTGTTTATTCCTCATCGTATATCGGAGATTCATTTTTTTAAGTACTGATTAATCTCACA
Organism: Ichneumoninae sp. A BG-2022a; assembly: GCA_030522665.1. NCBI lineage: Eukaryota > Metazoa > Arthropoda > Insecta > Hymenoptera > Ichneumonidae > Ichneumoninae sp. A BG-2022a. The sequence goes on along the minus strand of JAPYZC010000669.1, from coordinate 24,712 downwards.
CAAGTATTCATGCAAATACGAATAATACACATAACAATATTGACTTTATGGAAAAAGTTCCGTATATCTTAGATATCGACGAATCATTTCAGAACTTTAAATCAAATCAAATCAATCAAATTTCATCCATCTGGAGCCTACAAATTTTCTACCCCAATTTCTGACCGTTTCTTCGCACCCTAGCGAGGGTTTCCCATTCCTGTGTGTGAGCAGTTTTCGGCGAGTTGTCGCCGTCTTCCTTTTCACTCCAACGTATTAGTGAGACCATTCATTCGTTGAAACGCGATAGTTCCAAAACGTTAAGACCTAAAATTATGAGATCCAAAAATCTTCACAGAACTTACAGCCAAAACTCATTCGCGGCATTCGCGAAGACGCGCTTGTGAAAGCCACTTTCATAGCCAGATAGCGAGTTGGCTAGGGGCACTGAAAAACTTTTTAATTCCCCTCGAGCCGGGGCCCAAAGCGCACGGTCGAGGGGAGGGGGTCAGCAGCGAGAGGCTTTCCTTACGTTCTTGGCGAAATTGCTCCTCGGCCTCGCAGCTCGCGGGTTCATACGTCACGGGCAAAGCCCTGTTCGCGGGACTCGCGCCTTCGGATAGCGAGGATATCCTGGCGCACAGCCTTCCTGAATTTTGCTTCTCGCCACACCAACCCCTTTTGCAATGCCTGATGGTAAATGGTGCCCCCCCCCCCCTTACTCGACGGCCCTCTTCTTCATCGTTTCACCATCCAGCGCGATCTTTCATTACACAGGCAAACTCACGAACACCGAAAGAGCGGGTAATAGTAAGCGACTCAGCGCCCACCGGAGGAACCCACTTGAGTACCTATTGCTTCTATGCTCCTCAAACGTTATATATAGACGGCGCGCGAAGATATTACCTCTCCTCACACCTAACGAAATTTCCATAGGAACACGTAGCTCCATAGATCTCTCACTCCCCGGACGTTCCTTTATTTTCTCACATTTTTCTCCCCCTCTGTGCATAAACTTGTCGACGAGGAGGCGCAGTTGCAACTTGAGTAAGCTTTTTTTAAAAGAATAACCGTAGAATTATAGAAAAAATTACGGGACTTCCAGGTCACTTTTAACACGGTGGAAGTAATTGAAAAAAATAACCGTACTTCAACTTTTGGGCATGCACCGTTAGGAGTGCGGTTTTTTTTTTTCGGTTACTCGAACACAAAAACGATCGCTCGCAAGCACAGATAGCGCGAGCGCTTGCATGCGCATGCGCGAAAGTTGAAATATGGATATTTTTGCGGTTATTTTAACGGTATTGAAAGTGACCTGAATTTAACGTAATTTTTTCGGTATCGCTGGTTAGATAAGGATTTATTAAGCAGTAAAAAAATTCATCGTTTCGTGAATTTGTAAAAAAAAAATAAAAAAATAAATAACTTCTGATATCGAATATCGTATGACATCCAGGGACATAGAGAATCCAGAACACGCTTTTGTTTCACCATGGAAACGTAACAAGAAAGAAATACAGAAACAGTAAAAAAAGATCTGCACTTGTATAAAACTTTTTTGTCCACAAACAGCCGCATTTATTTTCTTGTTAATTTTTCAAAATACTCTTGTAAAATTATAAAATATTTTCATGAAATGAAGAAAATTTAATTGTAAGATGTACGGGAAGAGATATTGCGGACGTGTGTGGGCAATAAACGTTGGTTCTTAACAGTGCAGCATCTCCCAACATGTGCCAAAGGTCAAATTAAATTGCAATGCGGATGTAAACAAAAATTATAATGGAGAAATTGCAGAATGCATCGAGTAACACGGCTTGCCTCTCCACAGATAAACTACTGTGCGTCCAGAGCCTCAGCTACAGTTATTCGATGTTCGCTACAGTTATTCGGTGATCGCTTCAACTTCGATGGTCCTCTCCTCGATTTCCTCGCGGAATGAACATCCAGCGCTTTATCGTCGAGCTGGTCCATTCAATCGGCATCTTTCATTCGTCTCCCGACATTTTCAAGCATCTTTTTATCTCCGATCCATCATTCAACGTTTCCTGCAAGTGCTGCGGCTCTTGGGAAGTAGGAAAAAGAAGAGAAAAAAAAAACACCGGCAGGTTTACTACACCGTAGATTTCACTCCAGAGTTTCGGGCGTACAGACAGCGGCTATGTATGTAGTACGGATTGAGAATCCCCATTCAAGCCAATATCTAATTCAGTACTCGGCGGGCCCTTTTCGCGAGAATACGCTCGATCTCTCTTATTTTCGTCTTCCCGTCGAAGAAACCGCGAGTCTAGTTTCCGGGTCGGGCCGACGCTCCTCCTCACGTATCTCGTACGTATATGTCGTATATGTGCCACAGACTCGAGTTTACGAACCCGAGACTATCGAATCGTTGAGCAGAATAGGCTACCTATCTGGCTTTCCCCCTCTCGACCTCGCGTCAACATGCGGTTTTGATGCAAGTCAAATTTTTCTTACCGCAGGAAGTGTCGTTCGGATCCTCTTATCGTGTCTCTACAATCGTATTCGATGCTATTCCCCTCGCAATCCATTCCATTCTCATTCCCTTCTGTGGCGAGACATCGTGTTTCATTGTAAACCTGCCCAAACCACTTTAATACCTTTTTTTCATTCCTGAAGCGTCGCATTCGCGATAAGAGTTGGATTTTAAGACGTTAGTTTGAACTTAAGGTCGCTATTGGGATCGAACTTAAGATCGAAGTTTCGCCCGAACTTCGCCGGGTGCTTTTAAGATCCATCTTAAGTTCCAACTTAAGATCGAACGTTATTTTGAACTTTATTTCATGCTTAAGTTTGAATTTAAGTTTCAGCTCAAATTCGACTGTCGTTCGAGTCCGATCGTAAATTTGAACTCAAGACCGAACTTAAGGATGACATCAACTTCGAACTCGGGTTCAATCTTAAGTCCGAAGTTAAGATAGGTCTTAAACTGCAATGAAGTTCAGGCCAAACTTCGATACTAAGTTAGATCTCAAGAGCGATCTTAAGTTCAAACTAACGTCTTACAATTCGACCCTAAGTGTTCGTGGATCGATCAAACTGAATTATCAACTTCCCTCAAACGAGGGAAGTAGACAACTAAACGCCGTTACAGGCCCGTGGTGGAGATGACACAAATGCCTGCTAGGCGGCCGACGCTAGGCGGACACCGACCGACGTTGTACTAATACTGTCCCGGTGTGCACAGTAAAAAAGTTTCTATTTTTTACAACAACTTACTGTCCACAAACGTCCACAATGTTGTATTTGTTAAATTTTCGACCGCACTATGCGGCTCCATTTTTTTAAACAAAAGTGCAAACTAAAATTGTTAATGACACGGAAAACAATAGACCAGGTTTGGATATTCAAATCTGAATGGACGAGTTTCTCACTTAACATCATATTATTTAATGATATAATGTGAAAATAATTAAATAATAATAAATAATTTAATTTTTTTTACGAAACTTTGCATTCCGATTTTACGAAATAATTTTTTACTATGCATCGCTCGCCCTACGGTTGACGCGAACCGAAGTCCCGAGTTTCGAGTTTCACACTCGGTCCTTTCCGCGGTCATTCTCGCCCCGAAATTCTCAACATCGACCAAACGATCCGTCGAGCTAGTCCAAAATTTCGAAATTGCTTTGATTCAGTATCACCTCAACCCGAGTGCTTCAACTTCCTAATGGACTTTATACCCCGCCGAGCTCTTTTACTACTGCGAAACTACTGCCGCCGCTCCAATTGCCAATGGATAGATGCGTGCAGCCAATGCCCGAAGTTTTCCGGAAGCTGCCCAGTGAAACTACGAAAGTTGGAGTAGCACAATCGACGCGGGTCCAGTTCTCGGTCGACCGCGCCCGGCTGTACGAACAAATTCGTAACAGAATCAGCGATACCCTCCGCAGAACCCCCGTTCCCCTATATACAGGCGGTGCCGGAAAACTCGTTTTGAAATTGCCGCCAAGTGCGGAGGAGTAAAGGTTCGGAACTAGCTGGGCCCCGGGAAAGGATGGTGTGGTATCCGGACTGGAAATGTGGTTCCGTTGCTGCTCGAACTACCGTGAGTCTGCTCTTTTCCTCGCGATAAAGATCCAGTCGTTGCACCCACTACACTTGAACTCCAATAGCGCGTTATTTCGGCCGGTCCCTTAGGCAGGTGATCGCGAAATCCCAAATCCGTGAAACCTTCGGCCCACTTCGTGCAAACCCCGGTAGAGTTGTTCCGGCTGGCGGCCTGCACTGGCGCGACACGACGCCAAGCCCGGGAGTCCGGCCAGTGTCGCGCCGGTGCTGGGATGTAACAGCCAACCGGACCAAACTCTACCTGGGAACAAGCATTCTGCATTAATTCGAGTTATTCCGCAAACAAGATAGCTGCTCAAATCAGTCGTCGCGTAGATCTCTAGGGTGTTGGTCTGGTTGAACTGCTGTAAAGAGGGAGGTTCCACGGCAGTCGAAGCAGAGAAATTGTGAGGGAAAAGGGCCGAGCCAGAGGACGCGAAATGTACCCGTGGTGCAAAGCAACGGCGAACCGCAAAATCGTACAAACTTTGCTTTTCTGGTGAGGACCCACCCTATCGCTGTATGAGTATACGTACTGTTAGCGGCCATTTGAAAATGAGGCCAGCAACAGCACAGACTCCGGTCTGGAAGGGGGAGAATCCCCCGGAGTCTCCGGAGGCACCCGCGCTCGCCCCGTGGCCAGGGCCACGATACCGGAATGCCCCGCTTCCGGCACGAACAGCAATTTTACTTTACCGAGTTAATTAGGACTTTGGACATGAGGCAGGGCTCTAGTTTCGTTGATGGCCTTCGGAAAGCGAAGTAAAATTGGTAAACAACGAACAGTTTTGCGGAAATGAGGAAGGGAAAAAACGTGAATGGCGAGGGTAGTTGACGAGAAAAGTAAATTAACCCGATCGCAATTTTTTTTTTTTCTCCATCGTTCACGGTTCGTCAGTTGTAAGGAAAACAAACGTTACAGCGGAATTCGTCCCGCGATGCTTTGCGAGCAGTCTTGAGGAATGGGTAAGCAATGTGCAAATTAATTCAAGCCTTTTTTTCACTTTTGAGACTAAGTGTCGAAATGAATCGATTAATTGGTTCGAAATTCAATACCAAAACTACACTTTATATTCAGAATATATTCGTCACGATACAAAAGTTATATGAAAAATTATTCCATTTTCGGATGCGCATTAAATTTTGGAAAAAGTGGGCAGACATATATGAGAGATACAATGGGCAGAGATATAAATGGGGAAAAAGCTGTTTTTCCATTTTGATTCCTCGCAGAGGAATCTACGGTTTCGAAAAAACAAAAATTTTACGATTTTAACACCAGCGTATAAGAAATCGTCGGAAAAGTCGTGAAATCTTCATTTTTATGCTGTGAAAATTGTATTTTAATTATAGCTTCCTGTATATAGAAGCCAAAATCGCACAACGAAATTTATCATCGATCAAGCGAAAAACCGTAAAATACGAGCAAGTAATTGTGCAAACCACTTTGCACTTTTTTTAGAGCATAAATGTGACATTCGAATTTTGTTGTTTTCCGATATATTCTTCCCTTACGATAACTTGTATCTATATAATGAGAAAGTAAAAAATGTAGACGTAAAAGTGAGAGAGGAAATCTTCGGCTACTTTGTCCCACTCTATTCGTCGTCCTTCGCTATCGCGCGACGTCTCTGAGCTTTTGCTGTTCTCCACTTTTTGTTCTCCGGAACCTCCCGTTCCTTCCGGCCTTTCACGTAGTTCCCGTGACACGAGAGAAAACTTGGCTCATGCCGTGAGACCCTCAAAGTCGTTAAGAGTTAGTCGCAACGGGGTTTAAATTAACAGAAACGACGGGCCGCGCTGTACCATGGTGACAATTTACCGTCCGGGCGGGGCGCACAAACGGTCGCATTCTCGTCTCGGCTGCCCTCAGCCGTAGCCGCTCGACGCTTTCATCTCATCGTCACACTGAGTTGTCCTCCACTTTCGGATGGACTTGTACACTGCACCAGTCGTCTCGTCGGGGCGGGCGGACACGTTAAAGATCTCTTCTACTGTTCGAGTATAGACAACAAAAGTACTTCAAGGGATAACTCGGTGCTACCTTCTCCCATTCAATCCCGGACTGAGTTTGAGGTCAACATTGATTGAACTTTTAGCATCTTTGCTACGCCCAATCGTGGTTATTGCTTTCCTCGTTAAACGTCAGCAAGGCGAACGTCTTACTTCATTTGAAATTAAAAAATGTATGTAAATGTATGTAATGTATGTTTGAATGTAAAAAATGTGTATGTGTAATGTAAAAATGTATATATATTGTATATGTTGCATTATAGTAGGGGAGAGTGGGGCAAAATTAGACGGTGGGGCAAAACGAGATAATGGACTAAAACGCAATTTTCCAATAACCTTTGGATGGTGGCGGTGGCGGTAAGTGGGGCAAAGCGGGGTTGAAAATTCGCATGAATCGTCGGGACAAAATGGGGTATCCAAAAATTATAAAAAAATTAATTTTGTCCATTGTCCAGTTTGGCCCCACTGTATCATTTTGCCCGGCTCTCCCCTACACCAGCGGGTTATCATGGATTGGGTGTTTCGCGTCCTCGCTATGGACTGCAGCATTTAGAAACCAGAAACTTAGATTTCCAGAGTTTTACCGAAAATACGTCACTTCCGGTTTGAAAATCTCATTATTCGAGCGGAAATGACGTATTTCCGGTATAACGTCGCTCCGAGCTAATTGAACGTCATCGTACAAGGAGCCAGTTAAGGGTTGCATTAAAAACAGTATTTAATAGAGTCTCTTTTTGCTGACTTAACAACCTATTCAAAGGCGAGGAATATTCGTGAGAAAATGTATTTGTTTGAAATCTTAAGGTAATCTGAAAAATTCTCAAGACATTCGAATTGGGTGAATATAAAGAGAAGTTGTGGCGCGCTGAAGTACGGAAGCGTTCGCGAGTCGTGTATCCCGAAGATCGTGAGAGGTCGAGACGAGCATATCTCTGGGTCTCTCTGCTTGGCTGGACTATCAGATAACAGAGTTACGCTGCGGGCGCTGATACACACCAGACGGGACGTGGGACAATGCCATATAACTATACACTATAGCCATATGTATATGTATACAATATATCAATATCTCAGCGCTATACATAAGATCGAGGCGGAAGCAACGGTATGGGCGTGCAGGATAGAAGCGCTGCTCTTGCTTCTCCGCTCTCCGTTCACCACTCGCCAATGGTCAACGGAAGCGTGAAATTCCCAATTTCTTTTCCTTCACGGTGAGAATACAGCCGCTTTCGTCCACTCGTCCCGCGTATACGGTCGTCCTCGTCGTTCCCTTTTCCTCAACCTAGATTGTAAGGCGGAGTGTGAGAGACACTAGAGGAGAGCGGGGCAAAATGGCACACCGGGGCAAAACGGCATGAGACAAAATGCAATTCTCCAATAACTTTGCACTCAGAAAAAAAATTTATTTGACTTAAATAAATACTTATTTCAATTAAGCAAATAGTTACTTAAATGAAATAAATATTTATTTAAATCAAATAAATATTTTGCTTAAACCAAAATAAACGGTGGCCGTCAAATAAATTATTTTTCTGGGCGTGAGATGACAGCGATGGTGGTACGTGGGACCAAACGGGGTTGAAAACCCAGATGGGTTGTTGGGACAAAATGGGACATCCAAAAATTATTGGAAAAATGAGTTTTGCCCTCACAGTGCCGTTTTGTCCCGGTGTGCCATTTTGCCCCGGTCTCCCCTACACCAGACACTTCCGATTCTTCAAGTCTTTTTGTACATACATTGTACCCAAAAACATATATAAAAATATCATCGAGGAAGCTCGAAACGCAGGAGTACATGTACATGCATTCGCTTGCTGGATATCTTCGGCTGGACTGTCCGTCGTTTTTTTCGTGGTCGGGAGCGAATGGTTTACTCCGGGAGAGACGGTGCTCAAAAATTCAAGAATTCCGAATTCACCGGGCTGTTCTGGTCATTCCGTGACTTTTTTCTGCTCAGAATAATATCCCTGGAGTCGCAAAATGGGGCAACGGGGCAAAACGGGGCAGTTGGGCAAAACTAAATTTTCCAATCATTTTTGGATCGGACAAGGTGGCAAAACGGGGCAGAAAAGCCCCATGTATCGATGGAGCGAATTCGGAAAAATTATTGGAAACCGACGTTTTGCCCCGCTACACCATTTTGCCCCGCTCTACCCTATATTTTGGTACCATCAAAACTGAGACAGGCATCGAATTCGTCGTTTCTTTCCGGGAAAGAACGGACGGAAAGAAAAGACCCAAAATACCCCAACACATGCACCCTCAACCCAAACTCAGTTCTTCACTTAATTTCCGTTTCCATTTTTGCCGCGCCTCGAATTTCGCTCTCCGCCAGATCCGAGAAAACACAAAAGTACAAAGAGGAGCGGCTATGGAGCTCGAACATTCTATCGCCGCAACCTCTCGTCTCCCGACACCCAAGCTTCGTCGTAAACGTCATCCGCTTTCCTCCCTCGTTTCGCAGCCGTTTCTGTCGGCGCCGCTGCAGGTCCGACGGGACGGAAATTCCCTCCCTTGTTTCCCAAAGCTCCTCGGGTCCGGGTATATCTGCCTTGGATCACGCGAACGGTCCGGGCGACCGAGCTGGCAGCGAAGACGAGGCGTTCGATTGAAACGTCTCGGCCCGTTGCACCGGGCGGCCCTTTGGTCCGCGGCAAGCTGGATGCTGTTCCTCTCTCGGACCCCGCATCTCGCTTCGTGTTGCTCCGCGCTCGGAATCGCCGGCTCACAGCTTTCCGCGTTTATAGAAGACAGAGGTCTGTTGCCGTAGCGCGGGACCATCGTTCCCTTTGGAGGACCGTTTTCCTGCACGGAGCCGGGGGTGAGATAACACTTGTCTCGGCAACTCAACGGAAACTTCGCTTCTCCTGTACGTTTCTCCTAGGGGTTTTTTTTGTTTCTTTGAACCTCGCTTTCTTTACTTTACTATCTCCGTGGAGTCTCCGTGTATTGTATAGCGCAGGACAACTTCTCCCCTGTCGCGCGCTCCCAGATTATGTGTGTACGCGTCTCGAGACCGGTCTTCGGGTGCGTGCATCGTGTACACAAGAAATTCACGTTCTCGATTCTCTCGCAGAGAAAGGAGACGGCCGCGCCGGCGATGGAGTTTGCATAGAGTGAGTTAAATAAAACAGGGGGACTCGGTACTCGCGCTTGCCTGGGAAATCGAATATCGTAAGTGGCTGGTTCATCGTGTCGACTCATGTGTGGAAATCGTTTTTGGCCAGGTTGACAATTGGGCGTTGTTGGGATTGCGTTGAGAGAGCAGCCGCCGAAGATTGCATTGGGAAAGCAGCCGCCGAAGGTTGCATTGAGAAAGTTGCCGCCAAAGATTGCATTGAGTTTTTAGCCGCCGACTGTCTACGAAAAATATCTGAAAAATCGAAACGTTTGTGTGGATCTCGTATCCGTGGAGATTCGTTATAGGTACGCTGAGAGAAGGGTCTAGCAAAAACTACCGATCATAATATAGAAATATTACCATAGCACATGGCAGTAGGACACCAAGGCGCCACCTATGGCGGGAAGTGTCCAAATTTCCAAGAATTTTTATCATAATGTCTACGAAAAATTCTTATAAATCCGCTAATTCCTACCATAGGTGGCGTTCTAGTTCCCTACTACTATGTGCTATGGTGATATCTCTTAAGCGATATAGTAATATTTACTCGATCCTTTTCTACGTGTAAGAACGCTTTCAGCCTCTGATCTTCGCTGCCAAAACTTTGTATCGCGTAGACAAAATGACCGGACACATAAATTATGGCACAAAATTAGCTCAAAAAGTGCCAATTATTCACATTCCAAAAGTCAAGCAAAGCTATTTTATTTTTGATAAGTCTGTATAGTTTCTGAGTTACAAGGGCGCTTAAAATTTGGCTAACGAGGTCGCGCTATAACTTGCATGCAGATAGCGCATTGGCAGAAAATAGTTCAATCACAACCCAAATCCGAACTCTGGAGAAAAAAATGTCGAACGGAAACGGTTGCTCAGTTTTTAGCGTGAATCTAATTTGTGCAACTTTGATGAAACACCCAGTATGTGCCATGCAGCTGGTGATTCTGGCCAATCCTCGTAGCGATAGATTGAGCTGATCGTAGCGACGAGCGCACGAGACGTGCGCGAAGCTCGTTGCAGCGCAAGTGCACGCGATTGCACCGAACAGAGGCATACGAACTCGAAGAGGACGGGAACGACGATCCCCCGATGCGGGATGAGGTGCATGTGTGCGCGCTCTGTCTTCGAGGCACGCCGGTATTCCAAAAGATATTATCTGATGTTGGTCTCGCGTATAGGTATATTCCGTGGTGACTTCTCGACAGCTTCGGCCTTTGCCAGCCGCACACGACACCGCTGTTACAGCATCGGGCACGCGAGAATGTCACTCAGTTCCCGCTCTCACGGACGGGACATCGAACACGAAGGATTCGTTGCCGTCACCGCCCGGCCGTTCATTACATATTCGTTTCATGTATCGCCAGTCATAAAAACCGTAGTCGCTTTTGTTTCGCCTTTTGTGCCATTCGTTTCCATCCCTTCGTCATCGCCGTTCGCTCCCGTTTCACTGCGGGAAGCTTTTATTGCTATGCCGATATGAGCAACATTCGTGGCGGCCACTAGTTTATTGTCAATACCGTTTTCCGATTCAACAACCAAGTGAAATAACCGCGCGTTCCCGCTGACGAAAGATATGAGCGTTGTTATTAGCGATACGAGAGAATATATTGCGGAACGGCATCGGGGGGAAAAGTGGAAATATCCTTCGCGGAGGGCGGAGTGAAATGATTGCGGAACGTGTAACCAACAACAACACGGGTGACAATGGATTTTCGCCCATTGTTTCTCGCAATGATCGCTCTTTCGTGGTTAAATTTGCTAATTTTCGTCGCTATGCCGTTTAATTTTCACAGCTGTATGCACATTTGTAATCACAATTTCATCGATGTGCAGAGACGTGACTGTGTTGCTCTGTCGAAGCTTTTATACGGTTTGACGCGGGGGTTTAACGCGCATACGGATATGAATTCCGTTATTCCATATTGTGGATTTGTTTCGCAAAGTTTACATCGAAATTCGCGAAACTACAAAACCACGTTGATGACCGTGATTAAATATATATATATGTATTATACAGTGTAATGTATATAATGTGCACCATTTGTGGATTTTTCAGCAAGTAAAATTACAATTGAAGCTACTTGCCGGGATTTCTGTACTCTCATTTATATTTTCAACCGTTTGAATTCCGAGTTTGGAATTTCGGAATTTCGTTTGCAGAGATTCCGGAACCGTCAGATTTTCCTCGTTTGAAGACTCAACGAAGAGAAAAAGAGAACTCGAGTGGCTTGGAGCTCAAAGTAAAATCCGCAGAGAGAAGTTGGAACATCGTAGATACGCTTAAAGCCCCGAAGCTCGGATATTTCCTCCATTCCGAATGGGTACATTTGGCCTCGGGGTTCAAATTCGTCTACTTGGGTATGTTTTGTGCGAATTACAAGCACACGCAGGTAGGGTTTGGTCCGGTTAGTTATTACGGCCCAGCACTGGCGCGAGACCGGCCAGACTCCCGGGCTCGGCACGGTGTCGTTCTGGTGCTGGGTAGTTAAGCACCTGCCAGACCTACCCCACCTGGGTTGTGAAATCTAGGTGCTAGATCGTACGCCGGTAGGTACTCCTTAGGTACCGACATCGTGGTTCTCCGTCCATATGAACTATGATGTATTCGTTCTGGTGGAATACACGACGCTTGGATAACTCGATATTCTCCGGAACGTTCGCCCCAGGGTGAGAGAACACAGCCTGCACCAGCAGCGACACTTCGTCCACTCGAGCGCTCCGGTGCTTGAACACACACGACCGAGTTCCACCCGGGTCTTGCGTAGGAATGCGCAATTTATCGTCTGTGTATATACTGTATGCATACTACTGGAAGCGGTGGCTGGAGCACACCCCTTCACCGAAACTTTACCGTACTCCGTGCAGCCCGAATCTATACTGCACTATATTATAGCCGTATCGCACGGTAAATTTGACGGGCTTAGTATAACGTCTGATTGAGAATCAGCAGAAATTGTACTGACTCGACTGTCGTCGTCGTAGATATGGTTCTTTAAAACAACGGCTACGAGACGTACAGGCGGGTTATTTTTGAGTCGCTCGATTTAAAAACCTATTCGTTCTGTCCCAGTATTCATTCATATGTTTATAAACACAAAGGCGATAGAGCGTGTACGTTTTGCAAAAAGGTGACTCAAAAATAACGCCCAAGTACACGGCATAAGTTGATGTTCCAGATTATGATTAATTTTTGCTCGAACGTGTTCTTCGACATCTTCGAAGATGACAGCCGATCGATCTGTGATGTGTGGAACCCGGTGATTTCAGGTACTTTCAAACCGATGTCCCGGATCGTCCATTGCGTGACCGTAATTGCCATCGTTTGATTTCTGATGTGAACCTATTCGTTTACGATATTGACGCCCATAATAGATACCTCGTGTAGTCTGTATATTACTGCACGAGGTCAATCTATACGCACTATATTATAGCCGTATCGCACAGTAGATTTGACGGGCTTGGTATAATGTCTGATTGAGCATCAGCATAAATTGTACTGAACTGATCAGCATCGTCGTAGCTATGACGTTTCCAGACAACGGCTAGAAGACGTACAGTACACGATCTCACAACTTAATGATCGAGATTATGATTAATTCTTGCTCGAACGTGTTCTTCGACATCTTCGAAGATGACAGCCGTTCGATCTGTGTGGAACCCGTTGATTCCCGATACTTTCAAACCGATATCTCCGATCGGATGCGTGACCGTAATTGGTGTCGTTTGTTTTCTGTGTATTCCTCTTCGTTTACGATATGAACACACATCCATGTCCATGTAAATTCTTCTCCGTTCGAGAAATGGCACGCGTATCTCAAGATTATGCAGGTAGAGATTCGCACGAGCGCGTTTCACGGGTAAGATTAGTGTCCTATCCAAAGCACCTGGCAATTTATATTAATGTCGCATAATTAATAAAGCTTAAACGCGTCCGGTGTGTTCCCGCTGCCGCTGGATGTCCCGCGAAAGCGCCGACTGACGCGCGGGAGCGACGGAGAGAGCGAAGACAAAACGTACGTGATGTGTGACGTGCCTCTTAGCGTCCGACTGGTCCGACAAGCGGTTGACCGTGCGAGGGCCACAGGACTTTAAATTACATTTAGTCGGTCTGCCAACCTCGGCTTGTCCCGCCAGAAGAGAGATGCGCAACCAACTGGTCGGATAAGCACGCACGGCCACGACGACGTAGGACATCAAAGACACCAATGAAGAGACGCGGAGAACCCAGTGACACGCGACCTTCCGTTTTCGGCTAGCCGTAACGAAGGACTCGCCCGCTTCACGGTTTCCGCGCGAAACGGAGCAAACTTGACAACGTACTTGACACAATTCACCCCCAGCGAGAGAACCCGACTACCTGACGACCTATTGCGGGCAAATTCCAGCATTCGCATTGTAACATCCAGATACAGTCGTGTCAAACGAAACTCCGCACACTTCAAAGTTATATTAGCAGTAGTGAAAGAGATTTATTGTCAAAGTTGATATTTACAGTTATCTTTTTGTATTAAATTTTATATCTGATGCTAATGTTCCCCCTTGGCAAAGGGCCATCGATCTGGGTCCTTCAGCCCGAGATTTTCTTTGGTATTTGGAGGGTTTTTTTTCTTTCATTAGTTTACGGTTACAAAATTTGTAGATTTTATTCCGTGGTTCTTTCGTTGGCCATTAATTCTGATTATTGATAGATTGTGTATATGGGAAAGTTATATTAATAAGAAAATTAGAGAACTTGTTAAAGAAACAAAAACCATTACCGTCAGAAAAATGCTGGCTCAAAAGAAACAATGTGACTTGAAAATGATGCGGGCTAACAATTATCAGTCAAGGATCAAAAACAATATATATATTGATAGATTGTGTGTATGGGAAAGTTATATTAATTAGAAAATTAGAGAACTTGTAAAAGAAACAAAAACCATTACCATCAGAAAAGTGCTGGCTCAAAAGAAACAATGTGACTTAGAAATGGTGTAGGCTAATCGTTTTCAGTCAAGGATCAGAAACAATGACGAGGAATACGGACTGCGAACTGTATCAATCGCCTAATGGCAACGGAGTTAGGCATGATAAAGACAGATGTAGCATAGCATCACGTGAAACGTATGCGCATTTATCAATATTAACATAGCAGGCAGTGGAGTAGCTTGCCATTAGCGGCGGCAAGTGCAGTGCTATCCGATGCTGAGGATGTAGAGCGTACAGGAACATTTCGACCATGAAATGTAGGCCAGACTCGCGTGCCATCGCATAGCCGGTCCCTTCACAGCTGAGTGGTCGTGCATATAATACGTACGTATAGGTGGATAATCCATGTGCATTATCGATATTAGATATAACGCGGATGCTGCGGTGAAACTTATCCAGCACTCTGTCAACGGAGCACCAACCCTTCGAACTCCGGATTAGCCTGAGCCATGCTCGTCCTGTGAGCCCTCCGGATTCCGCAAGTGGGCACACTAGAGCTTCGTAATCATTCAAATGTCTCGTCGAACATGCGAGAGGCATTATACAGAGTACTAATACACGTAATCACTAGACAAACACGAGAAATAGTGAACGGGTCGAAATACTCAATAACGGCCCTTCATATTTTCATAAGTGGTCAATGATACGTTTAAGTTGAAATGCTGGTGAACAAATGTACGTTAATTAGGGTAAAAGTGGGGAATTTGGCCCGTTCCATATATCATTGATTTACGTGTTAATCGAGGTGGGCCATATTCACCACTTTTACCCTATACCAGAAATTTTTGCAAAAAATGGAAAATTGCTTCATTTCTCAAATAGGGCGTTAATTTTCATGAAAATGTATATCGGTGGCCGAGTACAACGGACCTTCATATTTTTATAAGTGGTCAATGATACGTTTAAGTTGAAATAATGGTGAAAAATGTACGTTAATTATATCAGACATTTTTGTACAAAATTGAAAATCGCTTAGTTTCTCAAATCGGGCGTTAATTTTCATGAAAATTGAATCGATGAAAGTGACTACTTTATGAATGCACTTTGATAGTGCTAGATGAAGCCATTCGTGACTTACAGAGATGTAAAAGTGACAAATCTATCACACAACACACCCACACATCCCGATCATGCATCGGGGTCAATGGTTTCAAATTCTCATCCCGCCGTCTGTTGTCCGGAAACGGAGTGTGCTTCGATTTTCCGTAATCACCTGTAGCAGGTGTGCTTGATTAGCTGCTGGCTTACTCTACTTTGCTCCACTCTGCCACTCCACTACCGGGCTCTCCAAAGTTGTGTTGGCTACCATGGCGCACCTCATTCAGATTTGCGAAACTGTCAGGACTTGCTGCTACTGGTGCGGAACTTAGCGTTACCGTCCGGTGCGCTGCACAAGCTTTGTGAAATAAAGATTGGCCGTCGCCTTCATCATTTCGAACCTGTACTGGTGAACACATAACTACATAGTGGCGTGCGGTAGATTCTCTGAACTTCACTATTTTTAATACTGCTTAGTGAAGCAAGAAATTATACGCTTGCATGAAACTTATTCGAAGGTAATGGAAGTTACCTAACCACGGTGGCCGTTTTTTCGCCGGAAAAAAATTCCCTGACTTTTCACTCACCAATTAACAATTTTCCCTGACCAAACTTCTAACGACTTATAATCAAAAAAATTAATAACGCAAAGGAAAATTCCTAATTATTATATTAACATTTAATTTTTTTTTTCAAAATGTAACTTTTTTTAAGGCTCCCGTCTATGTACTTCTTATTTATTTATAAAAGGTTCGGTGACAATTTACTTCTTCCCTGACCAATTTTGAAATTCCCTGATATTTCCCTGATTCCCTGACCAAGATTTTTTTCCCTGACTTTTCCCGGTTTTCCCGGTTTTTCCTGACCGCGGCCACCATGCTAACCTTTCAGTTAATTGCAGTCAATTATGTTTAATTCATTTAATTTCATGTTAAACCTTGTCAAACTGTGGAAGCACAAGCAATTGGCCGAAAGACCTTCAATCAGTCGCCTCGGCATTGTTAGCCAGCAGGTTCTTTTTGAAAAGTAGATCTTTGTTGTAATTTTCTCAAAGTCTGACGTATTAAGAATAAAAGTTGGCTACCGATGGGCGCTCGTCTTGCCCCGAGCCAGACGTGCCCTTCAGTGATCCAACGATGGATTTATACTTGGATACAGATTTATACTTGAAACATCGCACTCGAACTGGTCTATCGCATTTGAAATTGTCATGAGCCTCCTTCTTGTTTCCTTCTCCCACACCGCGGACCCATTGTCATTTGCATATGAATCAGGATCAGAGAAACACTAGAGTTTCCCAAGCGAGTACCTACGAGTATACACGGCAGATAGCGCCTGTGGGTGGGGATTCAGCACCCGTCGCTATACAGGAACAAACAATCGCCGGCAATTATGCAAATCCCTCGGGGCATCGCCAGAGTCGCGTACGGGACCAGAGGTGTCTTGGAAAAAAAATCCTATGTAGGCGGCGGCCGACGACGATATGCTCGTTGCTGTGTCCGCGGATCCGGTATAATGCGAATTCAACGGATACACTATACGCAGCGCAGATGCGAGTAGATATGGAAAACGTGTGGAACTAGACAGATACACATTATACCGGTGAGCGGAATAATGCATGTGTGTCTTTTTCTCTCAGCGGAATTCGGACACTTGGTCGGTGGACGTTTGGACAAACCACACAACGAAACTCGCCGCGTTACGAGCACTCTAAGCTCAACGGATGAAATTAAACAAAAATAAAATTTCAAAAAAAGGCACGAAAGGAAAACGTGAAAATCTGCGTGAGCTTGCAGCAATGAAGATAGGGAAGGCGCGTTTGGAGAGGCTCGGTGAGAGGACAACAACGAAAACAAGTCACGATTCGAGTGTCATTTTTATTAGAATCTTCGTGAATTCCACTGTACTTTGCTTCACCTTCTATCCATCCGTCATCCTTCTTTCTAAGCGACCTTCTTCTTTCAGTGCTTTTTCTTTTCTTATCTTTAAGCTTGATTGTTATTCCCATTATTCTAATATGTGCGCCTAATTAAATCGTAAACTATTCTGTTCTATTATATGCTATGCTTTCCGTACTCTCTTCGCTCAACTTTATGTACTGCATATTTGTAATGCTTGGTCCTTAGGGGATTTATCCCGGGACACAATAAACAATAAAATCTTTAAAAATTAAAATAAAAAAATCCTTCGTTACGCTGAGAAAAATAAATGGTTGGGTCAACCAAGGCACGACGACAACCGTTCAAATGTGTCATTCGGTACAACAAAAATGTCCGATTGATTCGACAAATTTTCAATCAACCGCCGCAAATAATCGTTTAACGAAACAATGCTTTATCGTACCAAACAAACAGCTTTTAACGTATGTCACAGGAACTTTTGGTTAACCCAAACGTATATTTTTTTCTCAGCCTGAGGTTTTTTTGCCGGTGGGTCAGGGGAATTTTTCTCTTTCTCTCCAATACTTCCGGTTTCTATTCTCCTTCTCTCTTACCGGACTTTCTGGCCTTCGCCCATTCCCTCGTCGTACACATTTTCCTCTTCGTCTCCATCGGTCTGTCTCCGTTTCGCTCGTTTCGCGTCTTTCCCTCTCAGTCTAGGGGAGGTTCGAGCCGAATTCAGCCGGCAGAGAAGGATGGAGCAGCGAACGGTGAGCAGTCCATCGAAAGTGCCAATCTCCGTTACGCTGAAGCACGCCGGACTAAAAATCTACTCTGTCGACGGGCAGGAGGGTGACCACCGCCGGTGGCCGAATCAGCTACCGAGCACAGCATGATTTGCATATGAATCTAAAACGGGCGTGAGGAACGTGAGAGGTAGGAAAAACGGGCCAGGACGACCGGATGCGGGATCCAGTGGAATAGGGAGAAAAGCTACGAGCGTAGCATCTATGGAGGGTTTCGGTCCGGGTTTGCGTGGCCTAGTCAGCGGGGGAATGGGCAATGCGACAAAAGGAAAAAGGTGAAATTAGTTGGCTCCCTGCAGTGACGGTGGTAAGCATGCGAGTGCAGACCCCGAGCCTGGAAATATAGTAGTTACAGGCGACCTCGTACGAAACCTGGATGGATGCAACCTCGCCCGAGTCGCGCAGCGCCCGTAGTCCTGTACTTTACGCACACGCCACTGCGCGCCGTGCATGTGGAGGATAAGGCTCCTACGCGTAAGCAACGTATGCGCGTACTCGTCATATACCAGTAGTCACTAACCTATATTTTCATCGTGCGCGTATCTCTCTTGCATTCTATTTTAGGAGTCGCCGACCCCCCGATGAGCCACTTCCGTCCGTGTCATTTATGAGTTTTTTTTTTCTCTTTGATATAAAAATACGGTCGCTTTTTATATCACTGGGTATCGACGTGTAGGCTATGCGGGGTAATCGACTTGTCTATATTTAGCAGTTCTCTTTTTCATAAACTCGGTGTTAAAAAAAAATATCAACAGAGAGCTCTCGTTCGGGAATAGAATATCTTTTTCACAATCTACGAGGACTGCAAAAATTGGATTGGATTAAAAAATGTAACTATCGTTGTAGTTCATGAATTGCATCCTGCATTCTTTTTTGAAGTGGCGTTTGGTATTACTGTTTTGTACATCGCGAAATGGAAAAAATTTGAAGTCACAAATTATTACTCACCGAATCGTGAGTGTTTATTCGAAAACGGTTGAATTCGAATTCTTTAAGGCAATACCATAAATAATTGATTAAACCATTCTTTCCGCTTAGAGGTATAGAAATACCGTTGTAAAAATAGTTGTAGAATGTCGGAAAGTATCTTTATGTTATTTCTAGATATGTGTTCAAATATCCGATGTAAAAAATAAAACTCGTATTTGTATCACAAAAGAAATAAAACGAATTTCATGTCAACGTATTGAGAAGAATCTCTTTGTCACACTTCGTATGATATAAAGGGATATAAATTGAAATATTTTGAAGGGGAACAGACGCCAAAGACAAGTTGACTGAAGGGTTTAGCGCGACGATTGAGTATACGATGCTTCTACTGGGGCGCGGGTTTGCACAGAGATCTCGTCTACCAGCGTACTGGAGAGTCGTTATCGAATCAAAGTCACTGTCGAATCGTTCGCACGCGGAGTCGGCGTTGCCGGGGACGAGACGGGGTTGGTGGGTTTGACGGAAGAAGCTAAATTTGCATATAGAAGTCTATCGGGAATGGGTTGTGCGCGGGCGGCGTATTGGCGGGGGTTGAAGAAACCCTCGAACCGCGTCAGCAAGCTTGAAGCGGTACGCGGCGTTCTGTGCCGATTGTTGAAAAATACATCTGAAGGCATCGATTCAGGACACGAGAGCGAAGCGATGGATGGAAGTGAGAAAAACTTAATGGACCGACGGAATTAAGCAAAATTCATGTGGAAGCGTCTAACTAAATTTAGTACAGTATGTGTCGGAAATGTATTTCAATATATTTATCCGTACACTGATAAAAAAATAGGGTGGAATCAACCGAAGTTTGGGGCAGAGACGTGCAAATAAATATTTAGTCCGCACAGCTAAAAGATTGGTTGGTTCAATAATTTTTTTTGATTTCGCCAATATTTTTGAGGCATTAAAATTTATTGTACGGACAATTAAATATTTATTCGAACGTATTTACTTGAATTGCAATGAAAAAGTATATTCATTTTTCATCACAATTGTAAATTAAATTTAATGTACACATTTTTGCATAAAAACTTACAGTCCGGTAACATTAAATTTACAATTTGTGTTTACAGTTTATAGGCGAGCATGTTAACCACGACGCCAACGTACCGGTTATATCTGTCGGAAATAAGGAACGAACGAATAGGTGCAACAAAAGGTGAAATTAGCATCATTGCCAAACTTCCGCGGGCACAGTGCGGCACAGGCTCGTAGGAAGCACGAATAATAGCTGTTGTGAGGCTCAAACTTGTATGTACAGATTTCAGTGGCGAGAAACTAGAATGCGAGAAATACGAGAAACCGTGCAGCCAAGGCTGGAAGGCGTTGAGAGATGCGCGCGTTCATCGACGTATGCGCGAATCAGCCAATACCACGTACTATATCGGTCACTCTGCCACCCCAGGAGCAGCTGCATCAGTCGAAATCGCCATTTCTACGGACATTCAATCCTTTCGGAAACGCAGTACCTTGGCGAGTTTCTCGTCATTTTTTTTCGGGATAACGAAAGGCAATTCGGCGGAAAGCCATTGATTTTTTTTATCACGATTCTCAAACACATTGGTGCACCAACATATTTCGATTTTCTATCGAAATTATCGAGGTTTTGATATTTGCAATATTGTCGATTTATTCGTAACGTGATTGGTGCGATCGTATGAACGAATTCGCACCACGTAAAGTGAGGTGAAGTCATAACGCGTGTTCCTTAATTCATCTGTATCTGTCGCGGGATACATTCGAGTTGAATTCCAAACACATTTGAGGCATGTCACACACGTTCTTTTACCTACTTTCCTTTGATCCTTAATTCATACGTTTCTGTCACTAGCTGCATTTCAGATGTATTCCAGAATATTTTTTAAAAAATTCTCTGCAACGTGACTTTCTGTTTGAAAATCTCACTTTCAAACCGGAAGGGTGAATCCACTGAATATGATATGTATGACGTCCCTTCCGGTATTCTAATAAACTTCTTATAATATTTACAAATACAACAAATTTCTTGTATAAGTAATTTGTAAATATTCGTAAATATCCAATACTTGCGAAATTGTTCATGCGCGTTAACGAAATAAAAATGGACTAATTTATCACCAAACCTAGTAAAATATTGCCATCCTAAAATGTAAACGAAACTAGCAAGTTGTAGTTCATGCAGTCAGTGAGTAAAGCATGCGGATTGCTTTACTCACCAATTTTTCCGAGATTTCGATAAATCGAGTTTACACCCTCCCGGCTTCAGTGGCGAAGTAACGACAAATTGTTGTCGTTATCACATTCATAGCCGATATCTCTCATATGAATGAGCGTATGAGCGAAACAAATATCGAGCGGGCGTGGAACGCGCCCGAAAATGAACGAGGCACTGTACAGGAAAATGCAGGCATGGCTTCTATGCAGGTCTTTCTGTGCCTGAAATTTGTTCAATATTCCCAAAGACAGAAACACGTAATTTCACATAAATATATGTTACACTTCGTGTAAGGAAATGTTTCAGTATACACTTCAACATGTTGTATAATTTATCGCGATACATCAATTAAATGATATTATCGACCTATGAAAATGCTTCAAGTTGGTTTACGGATTCGAATATTCAAGTACGTGGACTGCCTGGTATGCACGGTATAGCTTCACGAAAAAGTGACTTATTTTGCATTATATCTCTAATCAGATAACAGCAATAAACAGATCTATCTACCTATCTAATCGAAATGAGCTTACATTTGTCAAAAAGCTGCTCTAAAAAAACGCTCTTCATTGTGTAATATCAAAATATACGAAATTTGATAGATTCTAAAAGCTTAATGCTTCGATTCCGCCCGAACGATGTGTGGTTTTTAAAAGTAAAACATACACACCTGCTTTAGGAATATTAACAACCATCTGCTAATTTTTCATCCGCGATCGTTGCATTACGGTTCGCTTATGCACAATCGAAAACCGGTGCATCGACTGATTAAAAAATGTCATCGGCGTGATTCAATACTTACGCAATTCAAACGATCAATGTGTTTATTTATACAGTTTTATCTCGGCCACTCAGCACGACGACTCTCTAAATACGTCCAAATCGCATCGATTAACAGGAGCAGCTTCAGCCTGCGCCGATAATAATCAAACGTCCCCCCGATCACCGTCAAATACGTCAAATCGACAAATCGGCTGTCTCGTTATTATGAGCGATTCCCAACCGATAGTTATACGAGACGGTGGATAGGGTATAAATGATTTGTCTGTGCATTGTCAGTCGAGAGCCATATATATCTCCGTCGGGGCTCGTTTTCGACCCCGGGGACATTTTCGTTCGGTAATATAGCCGGTGCGCCTACGTACGCGAGCGGCGCGCTAGCCGCAGCATCAAATATAGGCAAATGGTATTCACGTATGCGGGGAGAACTCCCGTTGAGGTGCGGCCAACGTAAAAGGATCCTCGACAAATCCCACCGCGAGCCCACCCATACACCGATTCTGATTTTGCCACTGGTACGGTCGACCTCCCGATTTTCATGTGCCTCTGACGCTCTTCCTTTTGTTGGTTCAGCCATCGTTCTTTATTATTTAAAAAAAAATTTTTTTTTTCATCATTTGTTTCATCGCCTTCGGTGAAACGGAGTAGAAAAGCCGCGATCACGGAATTGCGGAGTACCCGTCAACTCGGCATACCCGGCATATCGCCTCCGGTAACATTTTCATCGGTTTCTGGTGGGCGTCGTCGTACCACACAGAGTTTCAACCTCGGCGGTTGCTCCGCACCGCGTTCTTCCGCACTCGCCACCGATATTCGCCACTTTTCACGGGCCGATATTTCCGAACGACTTTGAATACGTGGCCCGTTACGACCTCTCGCCTCAGGGCAGGATAATGAAATAGAAAGAGGGTGTTGATGTCGGCATACATACGAGATGTAAAGAGGTAAGGATCGTTACGGTGTACTGTAGCTTCGTCCTGTATTGTCAGGCGAACGTGATACAGTTATTTACATGCCTCTACTGAGCACGCGCATACGCTGGGTTCACAGCGGAGAAACGTGAGCTCCGGACGGGTTACGCTTTTCACTTCTGACCCCGGCGTTCCGTGTCCCTATTTCCACTTCCTGGAGAATTTCCTTTGAAAATGTACTCGACTGCGGTCGAGGCAGAGGAGCAGCGACATTCGACGGTAACTGTGATACGCGATGTCGCTGAGTGGCGAGGACACGCGGGTGCAAGATTAAAAGGGTCGAGAAAGGAGAATTTCAACGGTAGAAATATACCTCATTTGAAACTATTGTAACGTGTTAGCGGAGTTAAGGGAGATGTCGTGCTATAAAAAGAAACGATGAGCGGAATGTTTGTTCTCTCCAATTATATCTCGTAATTGTTTGTAAAAGTCAAAGGTCCGGTCGTGTTAAAATCCCGAAAAATACTGACTGTCAAATCTACGATCGCTGTGAAGTCGCACCCAGAAAATAAGATTATTTGGCGGTCAACGTTTTTTTGGTTAAAGTAAAATATTTATTTGATTTAAATAAATATGTATTTGATTTAAATAAATATTTATTTGATTTAAATAAATATTTTACTTGAACCAACTAAACGGTGGCCGACAAGTAAACTTTTTTTCTGGGTGCGATCGGTTGTTCGTCTGTCATCTTGTCCGAGCGGTTCTTCATGACGGCTTACCGAGGATAATCGTCTATCCTGTACCGCGTACGATATTCGTTACACTATGTTCACTCTAATGACAATTTTAGAAAACTCTGAAAATATAGCTTGTTACGTGGTATTCATCCTCCCCATTTGGGCGCCAAGCCCGCCTCCCATTTTTATGAAATTCTGTTATTTCCTCCTGTTTTTTCGACAAGTGAAGCATGGACCCAGAAAAAAAATTTATTTGTCAGCCACCGTTTATTTGGTTTAAGTAAAAATATCTATTTGATTTAAATAAATATCTATTTAAATTAACTAAGTAATTACTTAAAATAAATACATATTTATTTAAATCAAATAAATATTTTGCTTAAACCAAATAAACGGTAGTCGTCAAATAAATTATTTTTCTGGGTGTGGTAAACGCAAAGTTCCTCTCTCTACTTGCCTCCTACCCTGCCTGATCACCTTCCTACCATCATCGCACTGTTAGACATGTCAAACGCATTTGATCGCATACGACACGACAGCTTCGTTGAAAAACTTTGACCACTAAATTTCCAGCGATCCGCTACTCTCAGCTCAAGAGTGGAAGTCACGCCATGAAAGTGATATCTCCAACTAGACTTCCATCTGAAACGATGTGCCCCACAACTTCGTCATGGGTATCTCACTGTTCGTGGTACATCCAACCGGCTTTAACAACGTACTAAAACCCTGCAGGTACAATTCCCATTCAGACGACTCTAGCTGCAGATCAGAGGAAGACGAAGTTATTGCCTTGGACGGCTAGTCCAGAGGCTACACCCACAATAAGACGCCGGAGCAGCTTTACGACAGGTGTCGTGCATGCGTCGAAGTTTTCTCTATCACTCGAGCCGCCTAAGTAAACCCATGTGCATCAACGTCGCGGCAATATTAAATTTATAAAATTCGTAATATTTTGTTGTTTCTTTTCTGCACTACTCCATTGTATCTATCGTACCTATTAGTGTCGCGAAGTGCACAGGTGTCGTGTATGCGTCGAAGTTTTCTCTATCACTCGAGCCGCCTAAGTAAACCCATGTGCGTCAACGTCGCGGCAATACGTATATGATCGTTGTTAGTTTCCTTGTATTAAATTTATAAAAATCGTAATATTTTGTTGTTTCTTTTCTGCACTACTCCATTGTATCTATCGTACCTATTAGTGTCGCGAAGTGCACAGGTGTCGTGCATGCGTCGAAGTTT